>JARYGA010036284.1:0-35368 GCA_030545235.1 Helianthus tuberosus
GAGTGATATCTACTGATCCTGGTGTGTTTTGTATGGTGAAATGGCCTGCATTTTATAGGGGAAGGTGTTTCTCAAAGGAGAAACCCGTAACTAGTGAATCTGTGCTTGCAGTGAGGGGTTTGCCCATTTTGGGGGTTGAAGGGTTTGGACCTGCGGACAAAAGGGTGTGCTCTCCCACATGGTCTGGTTGCAGCTGGGCAGGAGGTTTCACACGTTAAGTGTTGATGTGACTGGACACTGTGCTTGTCCTTTTTACTGTTCACCTGAGTTCGCGTGTATTGAACCTTTCAACCTTTTAACCTTTTAAGCTGTTATGCATATTAGTCATTTTATTGAGATTTAGGCTACCCCCGTCATCAATAACAAATATAAGAAATGAGGAAATACATAAGTTGTGTGTTCTATTAGATCTACCTATAGGTTGATGTGTTTAATTTCTAATGTACTTACTCATACTAGTATATTGTTTTTAGAAGCCATTTTTCAACTAAAGTTATAATTATTAACACAAACTTTTAAATAAGAACTTACATTTTTATAACAAATTAAACCGACAATAGCTCACAGAAACTCTTCTTTTCAAAAAAAAAAAAAAAAAAAAAAACCCTCTTTTTACCCTTAAATACCAATAATCTTTATATTTGCAAGGATTTAAAGACACAATACCAAATTACCGTTAGACCACAAAAGTCATGTGCAATTTGCCTACGAATTCTTTAGTTTTTTTACTTATAGATTTATGAATTGTTAATTAGATAAATATTTTCCAACATAATTCGAACTGGTCAAATACCTTTTTGACCAGTTCACATAATTAGATAATGTAACTGACGAGGTATGATCCGGTTCGCATAATTCGAACTGGTCAAATACCTTTTTGACCATAATAAACCCAGATGTTATTCTAGAACATTCTATTCCATATGAATAGATATTCTTAGATAGTCGAATCTTTCATATATTAGAAAGATCTGCATGATTACCTATTTTTTGGTACAATTTCAATATAAAAAAATTCCCAAATAAGGGGAAACCTTAACTACCGATCACTCTGAATAGACGAGACCAAATCAAAGGTATGAGATCTACTCCCGCACAATACTTTGTCACTCTACAAATTACTCCCACAAACCGAGATCTTATTCTCACACTAAAGAGTAGTTATAGATAACTCCATTCTTGTACCGAGTTCTAAGGAGATCCACCTAGATACACGTTTCTTCGGTAACTTTAAAAAAGAATGTTATTTATTAAGGGTCCTAATATTAACACATGGGGAAAACTTATTTACACATGGTGTATACGGGCCGTATACTGTTATACGGCCCGTATATTGTAACACCTCGAAAAAAAATCACGTCCAATGAAGTATTGACACGTGTAATAAACCCTAATGAAGTAAAACGTTGAATTTAAGGGGCTAATTTTTCGAAAAATCGAAAACTTTGATTATGAAAGAACTGGAAGTATTATCATACCTAAAATAAGTTTCTAAATAACCTTTTACGGTTTTATATTCACAATTGAGCCACTTGTTAATCAAGTGTAGCCGTTTATGTGATTAATTGAAAGTTTGCGCAATAAAGGGTTAAAAGAGTCAACATGTTAATTCTTACCTCTGAGTGACCATTTAACAAACCGAGAGCCTCATGATATTTGATTATACTCTCGGGACTGCCAATCATTGGCAATCCAAGGCTTTTATGCCTAAAAGTGAAGTTACGCGCAACTTTGCAAGTATAAGGGACTAGAAGTGTCAATATGTTTAATTATACCTCTGAATGACCTTTTATCGAGCCCGAAGCGTTATGATGTTTAATAATACTTTCAAGAATTCCTAATATGAATTAGATAAGGCTTCAATGCTATTAAATGATAAGTTACGCAAGTTTGCGCATTAGAAGGACCTAAAGCGTCAAACTGCTAAAGTATACCGATTCGTATGTTATCGGACCTCCCGGAATATGACCATGAGTTATACATACCTTAATTATCCTTCTCATAGCTTAGATATAGGCTTTGAGGTGTTTAGTGCGCAAAAATAAACTTTTAAGTCATGCAGGGACTAAAAGTGTCAAAAAGCGCACAAGTTTGCGTTTACGCGCATATCTTACATTCTGGATGTTCCCGGACACCCAAAATTTTATGTAAGCACTAAAATATTTTATTTTAGTGTTTGGCTTGATAAAATTCCATTCGTCGCGTCGTTCGGATTGTTTTTCGCGTCCGTCCGTGTTTCGTCGTAATTAGCCGAACAACGTGACCGTACGACCAAACGAACCGACATCCAGCATATTTTTGAGCATGTTCAATGTTCTCTATGCTTAGGCATCATTGTAGAGCCTTAAAAATGATTTAACGGGCCTTGGATGTGTCGGAAATGGCAATTGGAGGTACAGGGGCTAAAACTGCCAACATTTGAAAGATCCTTGTGCTGGCAACAAGCTTGCGCACCTCAACACAAATAACCTTACGGTGCGCAAGCAACTACCAGATGCAGAAACTCGTTTATTTTGCCTGTTCAGCCCA
This sequence comes from Helianthus tuberosus, assembly GCA_030545235.1. NCBI lineage: Eukaryota > Viridiplantae > Streptophyta > Magnoliopsida > Asterales > Asteraceae > Helianthus > Helianthus tuberosus. Next base: position 2,530 of record JARYGA010036284.1, read on the forward strand.
TTCAAACGTCAAGTATCGCCCTTTAACACTTCCAAAGGCCGCCTAAACTGATTTTTAGCCCTTAGGGACATGTGTTGATGATTCATGGTCCATATTAGCTTGAGTTGTCAACAATCTATGGGGTTTGGAACACTATAAAAAGGCCTCAAGGTTGCAACATTTCACCCACATCTTCCATCTGCATTGTGGGACTTTCTGGAGCTCAAGAGCAGACACCAAGCATCCCTAATCGTAATTAGGACTTTGGTAAGCACCATTGACCTTCCTTGATTAAGTTTTTACTTAGTTTAAGCTTAAAAGTCAAACCGTCGTAATTAACGGTTGACTTAACGATTAATCACTAATGGTCCAGTGATTAGTCGAATTGAAAGTAGTTATAAGTTGGTAATTATGTGGGTAATAAACCCTTAAAAGGGTTCCTCCTGATTCCCACTCTAACTAGGTCAAATGTCGGGTCAAACTTATGATTAAAAAGTCAACAGGATACTTAGTTTCTAATTTAAGCATAATTAGCAACGTAGAACACATACAACCTGTTTGATCATTAATATAACTTGGTAATTAGTGTAAGAACATGTCTAAACATGTTCCACCCGACAATTTAATGTTTAGACTCGGTTCAGAACTAAAAGTCGCAAAGCTTTGACTTTTGCTTTGACTTCAGTTCTGACCCGTTTTGGTATGTTTTAGAAATGCCAAAGAGCTTCATTTGGACCAGGTTACATGCTAGTATAACCCTCTGTGATTATACACCTTGGTTCATTAGTTAACCAATTAATATGCATAATTCCGTTAATTGCTCATATGTTGACCATTATGCCCTTTTCACCTTAAAACGTGATTTTTGAAAATGTAAAAGATTAGAAACCTTAATTACTGATATAAAGACTTGTACCCAAAGTTTGACATCAGTTTGAGGTGTAGATTAAGAGTTATGCTCGTTACCGTGAAATGAAAGCTTTATGTTAATTAAATGGCGTAATTAGCGTATAGACTAGTTAAGCCTACTTTTTAATATCAAAGTCTTTACCCACTGATGTAATATATTATTTTGGGAATTTTGAAGATTTTTAATTAATTTTAGGCTGAGCATAACTTATAGTCGTAGGCTTAATCCGGTAAATGTCGGTTTTGCCCTTACGGGCTATAGAATGAGTTTTACATATCTAATTGACTCCAAACCTTTTTCTACTGATCACATATGATAAATAAATTATTTTAAGCCTTCTGGAATGATAAAAATATCAGCTTTAAGTATCAAACCCGAAAATGGCTTTTAATCGTCTTATTTAGCGTTTTTAGCGCATAGTATGTACTAAGACTATTTTTAAACATACATGGGTGGTACCTGCTGATATTTGAGGCAAATTATCATATTTTAACAGTAAGCAAAGGTTGTTAAACTCAGACTTCAGTTTTGAGCTTTACGGCTTATGTGAAATTACCAAAATGCCCCTACGGTGCATAGTTTGGTTATAATTGATAAATTTCACATATCTACAATACCTTACTGTTATAAATCAGTAAACTATGTATTTTTGCTGATTATATCAGACTGGTAGCTCAGGTTACTAATTAAACTCTTTTATAACCTTTTAAATGACCAAACTACCCCTACGGGGCATAGTTTGAGTTTAAATTCGTGTCGGGCATAATAAAAGACATCTTACTGATGTCACAACATATATGAAGCATATTAACTTAGGAAACCTGTAAATGGCTCATGTGTATACCCGTTACGCTTATTACGCGTTCGGTTCGGTTTATGTAACTAGTTTACATAAACTAGCCTAAACGGGTCAAACCTTAACGGTTTTATCTCAAAATCCAGAATGTGTATGAAATACCCATATTAAGCAAGTCTCCGAACTTGTCGGGTCTAAATCACATTCTATCCGGTCTTCGCTTAATCATGCGTTTGAACCGTATCTTTCGGTAAGACTAACCGGTCTAAGCTTAGGCTTAATTAAAGACCCGTTAGCATTCTAATTGGTTATTTATACCATCATTCCAGACTAGAGCCTTCCGGTAAATTGTACCTACGCTTACTTAAGTGAATACGGCTGAGTTATTATAATTCTTGCTATTTAAGACAGGAGCTAGCTCAGGTAAATACTCTTAACTTATTTTCCCTATTACGGGCTTGGGATACGGTAATAAATACCGCATGGTCAGGTATGGGATTCAAAGACCAATAAGTCGGGAAATCCAAATAACCTGTTTTAATTCGTATTGCTTGACTGAAACATTGGGGATTAATGCGACCGTGTCCTGGATATCCTTGACTCATTAAATGCAATGGCCACGACTTAAGCACGGGGTGTAGGCATACACCTGACAGATGCTATATGCTAATTAATTGATTATGCCCAATAAGGGAATAGTGGTGTGTCGGTTAATCATGAACCGGCATAGAACCGGGCCCCGTATGTAGAGCAAGTTATGTAAAACTGATAACATGAGATATAGTTTGTCCCAAAGCATAAAAGATTAATTTTGCCTCTGTGCATTTTAATCAAGTATAAAAGATTAAATTTTGCCTCTGTGCATTTTAATCAAAGTGTCAAAATGTGTTGTGCCTGGTGCATCTAAATCAATTTTCTTAAACTCTTTTCAAATGAGTCAGTTGAGTGTATTTACCAGTGAAAACTGACGTATTTTCAAAAGTCTAAGTGACAGGTACAAGTACGTAATAGGCTGGAAGCTGCTCAGGACGATAATAAAGAATCTTGCAAGTTCTAGGCGTCTAAAGTCTGTTGAACAATATTTATATTTTAAGATCCTCCTGTGGATCCTTTACTTTACGTTGTAATACTGGATATTACTTTTTATTCAGAATGTAATATACTTATCTTTTGCTTCCGCTGTGCATTTATATATTGTGTTGTTTGACTATTATGTTGCCAACCACGTCACGACACTCCCCACCGGTGACACGTGGAATTCGGGGTGTGACATATACACCATGTGTAAATAAGTTTTCCTGGTCGTATACAATGTATACGAACTCGTATACGGGCCGTATACTCTTATACGGCCCGTGTGGAACGAATATTTGATTTTTCGTCCGGTTTTTAAGGGATTTAAGGTGTAAAATCACACTAGATATTTTACAGTCGTGAGGTGCTCAAACCTTTCTAAAAGTAGAAAAAAATAAAACATTAACAAGTAACAAAGATTGAAGAACAAAAAAACGTGTCGTATGACTGTAATAAAACGGAAGCTATCAACGTGGGATTACGGGCATGGTGTTATTCTTTATTTAATATTTACAGAATAAAAGGAAGGGTGAGGCATTTGATGAAAGTTGTAAGGAGTCTGAGTCTTCGATTTCATCAGCCTGTACCGAAGAAACCAAATTCGCAACAATGAGTGTGAGTCCATTGTTGTTCGTGAATGTTTCGAATCATCATAGAAGACGTGTCGGGTTATTCTGCTAGTGGTCGGGCTTACAATGCTCAAACAGGGTGATAAACAACGCTGATAGAAGACGTGTCGGGTTCTGCTTGATGTTGAAACCGGTTTTACCTCATGAAAAGGAAAGGAAAATTTTTTTTAGAGAAGCGTTGGGATTTAAGGGTTTATGAGTCAAAGTTAACATTCAGATTCAGATTCAGAAAGCAGATGATTTGTACTTGGTTTATTCTCTTTAATCTATTAGAACGATCCTTGTTTTGTCACGTACATGCGTTTAATTCCCAACATACTTGTTTTGTCACGTACATTTCGTAAGAAACTTTTCGTGCACTGAACCTTCACCTCCAATCATTTCCTGGCCAAATCACACACTATAAAGTTTAAACTTATCGTGTGTTGCAGTTTGGAAAGATGACCGAATAGATATCTGAATAACAAACTGTGGAGAACTTATTTGCGTTATCCATCAATATAAGCTAAAAATACTCTAAAATTAACAAGGCGGTCTCTTTGTTGCGTACTGATTACTGAAAAGATTTGTTGAGATCGAAGAAAAGAGTAAAAAAGATGAATTTGAGGCGTACATTAGGAACAAGAAGTCCAACAATCCGTTCATTATCTGTTGTTGTCTAAAACAATATCAATTAACATTCAGTTGTGTACACAAATTCATCTCCGGTTTCTACAGCACAAGCACATACACAGGGAGAATGTTCTCGAAATTGAAGGAAAAGAAAAAATGGTTGCTGATGTTTTTCACTATCAGGACTTTGTTGGTTTGTTTGAGAACCTGATTCCAATGTCCTACTACTACAATCCTTCCTACATTATTGAAAATTACTAACCCCCACCAGATACATCAATTTGTCACTTTCAAAATTCAAATCAAACTAACACGAAGTATCTCGAAGGTATCTTATTCATATTAATCCACCACGTAGGAGGAGACTCAACTGTCGCTGCACTGTTCTCGTTGTGGTCGACATATACCAACGGTTCTGCGAAAAAAACATCATCTGTTCATCATTGTTCTTGAAGATGAAGATGAAGAAACGACGGATTATTTTCTTTAATCTATTAGAACGATGTTAGTTTCTTGACAGTATGGTTTCTCGACAAATGAAGTATTACCTGTCCTTGCTGCCTCTTCGGTTGGTAAAAGACATATGATGGTTGTATACTATTATACAATCCTTTTTCTTGAGTCGTCGGGAAAACTTTTCCTCAGGGGAGGGTGAGTAGTATGATTTCGAGTCCATTGTGGTTCATGAATGTTTCGAATCATCATAGAAGACGTGTCGGGTTCTGCTAGAAGACTATCAGGATTTTGTTGGTTTGTTTCCAGGTAGGGTTTAAAATGTTTGAAGTATTCTTGGTTCAATACCAACTCTTCTAAAAAACAAGAATACAACGTTCATGTATCACAAGGAATGACCGATCTAAGGCAGAGAACCTGATTTAGATACACAAATTCATCACCGGTTTCTACAACACAAGCACATACGCAATTTGTTGGAAGAACCCGACACGTCTTCTGTTAGTTCTCTTTAATATATTAGAACGATCCTTGTTTAATTCCCAACATCCTTATTGTATCATACTCTCTCCCCTCCTTTTCTCTCTCTGACAACCCTAGACCCAAACCACCGCAATACACCACGTTCTGCGAAAAAAAAAAACGTCATTTGTTCATCATTGTTCTTGAAGATGAAGATGAAGAAACGAGGGTTTATTCTCTTTAATCTATTAGAACGATCCTTGACTTGAATTTGTGGATTTCGGTTGGGTCAGAAACTTAACAAGAGAAGCAACTAAAAAAATACAATTGATTACTCGGTCGAATAATGGGTCCGTTCAAGTTGAGCTTCCTGATGCAATTTTCACAGTGGTACCAATGTCCTACTACTACAATCCTTCCAACGCCTGATTCCGATACAACCCTTGATGTTGAAACCGGTTTTACCTCATGAAAAGGAAAGAAATAATTTTTTTACCATATGTATACGGGCCGTTTATACCGTTTATACGGCCGTATACTCTCGGTAAAAAACAAATTTACCGATCGTATACAATGTATACGATGATTGTATACGGGCCGTATATTGTTATACGGCTCGTATACTATGGGTAAAAAATGGTAAAAAATGATTTATTCTCTTTAATCTATTAGAACGATCCTTGTCTTGAGAACCTGATTCTGATTTAAACAATGGAATTTGTGGATCAACAGAAATAACTGAAAATAACTCGTCATTCTCTTGCACCTGTATACGTTGATTGTGGATTTAACTTGCAAGAATTGTGTCTGTCGCATGATAGAAGATACATATCGTCCGTTTAAGTTGAGCTTCCTGATCTTACAATTTGTTGAAAATTGTTGATTTCTGTTGGTTCATATCTCGGAAGTACTAGCAGAAGAACCCGACACGTCTTCTGTGATAATTCGAAACATTCCGAATAACTTGCAGAAGAACCCGACACGTCTTCTGTGATGATTCGAAACATTCCGAATAACTAGCAGAAGAACCCGATACGTATTCTTCATAGTCATATTCCCAGTTACAAGTTGTTGATACATATCGTCCGTTCAAGTTGAGCTTCAGTTATGTACCCTTCAATCTTCTTGAGTATTTTTCTAACTTTATGCTTGCATCCACCACAGTGAATATTAACTTTGAGTGAAAGAGTTTGGAAACCGGACAGAATCTACGAAGAAACTGTTGGATTTTGTGGATTTCGGTTGGTTCAGAAACTTAACAAGAGAAGCAACTAAAAAAATACAATTGAGTACTCGGTCGAATAATGGCCAATAATCCTTTCATAATCGTCGACGACGTCACTGGGGTTTTTTCTCTTCCAGTTACCAGGCCTATCATCTCCGTCTACGTTTGGTTTCCTCAATGAAGAACCATCTTTAATCTATTAGAACGATCCTTGTAACCATCAACCGGCTTTGAAGGAGTGTAGAGCACTCGTAATCCTCAACCGGCTTTGAAACCGGACGGAATCTACGAATTGGGTCCGTCGCATGATAGAAGATACATAGCGTCCGTTCAACTTGATATAGGAGAGTTGATGCAATTTTCCAAGCATTTTATCGTGTGTTGTAATTTTAATGAAGCAATGAAGATTGAATATGCAAACCGCATCCGTCTTCTGTTATGATTCGAAACATGCCCACCTTGACCAGAATAGATAAGTGTATCACTCGATCCACTTACATTCGAATAACGCTAAGAATCCACAACGCTTATGGCCAGATTCTTTCCTTCAATCTTGGCAAAATCAATGCCTGCTTGTTTTATTATCACGAAAGTACTGAACAACCGAGATAACGGCTCCGGTATTTATCACCAACTCATCTTTAGTAGTGTTTGTTTGAGAACCTGATTCAGATACACAACGGTCTCTTTGCTTCGTCCACTAGAACTATCTGTGTATGCATTGTTTTGGTAGTTAACAACGCTAATTAGAAAAAAAATCTGTAAAATTAATCATATCGATTGCTATAACAGGATAGATGTGACACACATAGATAGATAAGTTGTCACAGTTGTCAAGACTGTTTGTCGGGTTTCCAATGGTCACACAGGGTGATAAACAACGCTGATACGAACACATGTGTTTCGAAATAGGGTTTGTTTTTGGTTTAATGAAGTTACACGTAACATCTAGTTATATTCATATTTAAACAATGCCCGCCTCAACTGAGATAACGGACATCCATCAAGCTCAAAAAGAAAACTTGTGTTTCCCATAGTCACAAAAGATTGCGGTTTGTATTTAGCATAGCCACCGTTTCCGTAGTAAAAAACGGTTGCGGTTTGTATTTCGCATAGCCACCGTTTCCGTAGTAAAAAACGGTTGGGTTTGCACATTCAATCTTCAATACTTCATTAAAATACCAGTAGAAGAACCCGACACGTCTTCATGTAACGGAGAATGTTATAGAAATTGAAGAAAAATGAAAAGATTTGTTGAAATTGAATTTGACAACTATGACAACTTATTAAAAGTAGCAATCACCTCCAATCATTTTGATGTGCGTTAGGTGTGTATATAAGTTTAAGTATATTTTAAGCCTTTTTACACTTTCTTTAGCCAAGTTTTAAATTTATAAAACACGATATTTACTAACACTAAACACACGTATGGGCAAGTGCACCCATCGTGAGCGTAGTATAGTGTTGGTAAGATACCGAGGTCGTCCAAGGACACAAGAGCTTTTAGTACCGGTTTATCCTCAACGTCTAATCAAATCAAAAAGTTAGAAAAAGGTTTTAAACTAGAAAAATAAAAACTAACTAAAATGCTGAAAATAAAAAAAATAAAAATAAAAACATATAGACAAGATGAATCACTTGGTTCCGACTCGTGTATAGTGTAACATTTGATTATTTCCGCAGTTTTGCACTTTTTAAGAGATTATCTTAGTTATTGTAGTAGGCCCCTCTTTTGAAGGTGACGTTACCCTCAACCCAGTAGTTTGAGTCAGCAAGGATACAATCCTAAAGGGTTGGATTATTGAAAGATAATTAATTAAGTTATTAATGCAAATTATGGTAGGCCCTTCTTTTGAAGGTGACGTTACCCTCGGCTAAGTAGTCTGAGTCAGCAGGGATACAGTCCTAAATAGCCGGGTTATAGTATTAATAGTAGCGTACATATGAGGGGATCAAAGAGTTTGGACCCCCGCCATCCAATACCGTTAAGTATTGAAGGAGGTCTTACTAAATTTGACCCAGGTCCTTGCAGGATCTATACACTGAACAAGGCAAGACTTTTACCAAACCGTTCCCTTAACCCCCGACCAGGTAGCCAACATACCTCCATATAGACCGTGGAGATATGAATGGTGAAAATCTTTTATTTTATATAGACAGTAAAATAATGCCAAGACACCACGGACAAACGATAAGGAAAAATCACCTTCAACATAAGAAACTAGTTATTAAAGTCATTAATACAAAACCAAGTAAAAAGTGCGAAAAGATTAAAAATAAAAAGTATTACACTAGACACTTTGTCTTCACCAAGTGATGTAAGAGACTTAGGCAAACATGGCCTTGATTGTCAAGAACTCTTACGATCAATCTTGGATCCCGAGACGACTCACACACTCTATGATGGACAATGGATGATGGTGGTGGATGATGGTGTTATGGTGGTGGTGGGTGGTGGGTGAAGTGTGAGAGAGGTAGTGTGCCAAGGGATGGTTTGAGCTTAAGCCAAGCACTCCAATTTATAGGCTGAACAGAAGCTCGGGCAGGGCCCCGTGTCCAGTGGGCATGGCCCCGTGTCCACATCCTTCTCTTTCTTCATTTATTGCAGCTTGTCTGTATTAGTTGACCACACCCCTGTGTCCGCTGAGCACGACTCCGTGTGCAGAAGCGTATCTGTACTATGAATATTTTCCTGGATTCTGTGAATCTTATAGTTGACCACGGCCCCGTGCCCACTGAGCACGGCCCCGTGGTGGGCAATGGAAGCTTCTACCACTTTGTCTTTTCTGCTGACACTTGGGCACGCCCCCGTGCTGGCTGAGCACGGGGCGTGTTCAGTCTTCTGTCTTCTTGTTTTGCTTGGAAAGATGTTGTCGTGGGGTCGGGCATGTCACGTTTGTTCCTTTTCTTGTATTTATGTTAGATTTTACTGTCTTTTTGCTTCTTTTGTTAATTTGAACTCATTTAATCCTGAAAATACAAAAGGAAGACAATAGCACACTTTTTCCAACATTAGTACTAAAAAAAAATTAGTTTTATGCCACAATTGATGTAATTTATATGTTGCATTTTGCACACGTCAATTTCATAGTCAAATCACACACTATAAAGTTTAAAGTTATCGTGTGTTGTAGTTTGGAAAGATGACCGAACAGAGATCTGAATAACAAACTGTGGAGAACTTGTTTGTGTCGGGTTCTTCTGCTATTTATTCGGAATCGATAAATAACCAACACGAAGATCTCTGCGATCGCTAAGGTTTCCATCAACGGACTGATCGGTAACGTTACTCTACCTGTGCTCCGATTTATGCGGCATGTTCCGATCAACGTTTATCGACATTGTTAAAGGTGATGAAGAGTTTAGAAACCCTAGAATGATTGTGTTTTTACGGGAAAAAAACGTGATACTTGAAAAAACACCATTATATACGGCCCGTATATAGTTTACTGCCCGTATACATGTGCTAACATAAAAAACCCCACAAAAATAAATCCATTGAGCCGTATACGTTTTACAAATCGTATACACATGTATACGGCTCGTATAACTATATACGGGCCGTATATAATAAAATAAAAAAACATTCCCTGCGCATTTTCCTATTAAAAAACATTCTATACGAGCCGTATAATTCTATACGGCCTGTATACAATAGGGGGTGTGATACGGCCCGTATACAGTAGGGGTGTGAAAATAAGATATAGGGTATGTGGAAATAAGGGGGCCTTTATTAAAAGTAAAAAAAAAAAAAAACAAAGGGATTGGGCCCACGACTCCATGTTGGTTTGGGTTTAGGGCCTCTTCGTTTGTTTGGTTTGATTAAGGGTGCTACTATACGCACCCCCTATTTACTTTTTTCACTCCCCTACTCTCACATGCTTACAGGTGGGGCCTGCGTGGGACTGACAGTTTTCCTCTCACAAGGGGGGTGTAATCAGGAAATAGGGGGTGCGTATAGAATGAGCCTTGATTAAGAGTCAACCTTGTCATGCGTTGGACACACGCGAGAAGTGATTTGATTTGAGGGTCATGACGTAACCACGTGTAGGAATATGTGGAATAGGGAGTTGATAGACTCACAGTTAGCTGTACTTTAGATCGGGTGGTTCCTAATAAAGTGCTGCTACTCCTTTTTGGACTTTTCTTAAAGGTGTTTTCTACTAAAATATCAAATCCAACAGTAATCCGATACAAAACTTTTTGTAATAACAATATGCTCATTCTAAACACACCCCCCTCCCCTCCTGATTATACCCTCTTGTGAGAGGAAAACTACCGGTCCCATGCGGGCCCCACCTGTAAGTATATGAGAAGAGGAGGTGTAAAAAGTAATTAAGGGGGTGTAGAAAGTAGCACCCTAACAATATTCGTTTCAGTAAACAAAAAATATATATATATTTTTTATGTAAGGTATACAATTTGGTGTAAAAAGCTTATCAACTGTTATAGCTTTTTTAATCAAAATGTTATAACTTTTATTTACTTTTGCAAAAGAGTTGTACCATAGGATCGTTTATACCATGTTGTTTTGTTTTTAAGTGCATTTTTAAACTAGTTATTATTTACTTATGTCGTTGTAGATTCTTTAATTAATATAAAGATTTAAATAGCACTCCCAATTTTTAATTTATACTATATCACTCTCAACTTTCACCAATTGGCTGATGGCACTCCCAACTTTTAATTTGTATCATATCTCTCCCAACTTTCAACGTATTGGCCGATATTATTCCCAAACTAACTGAACTCTAACCCAATTAGTTTTTTTTGCTGATATGGCACTTGTGTGTTGACATGGCATTTGACGTGGAATTTTGTATAACGTAGCATCTGATGTGGCATCTTACTTGACTTTTTTTGATGATGTGTCGGCTGACATGACACCTGACTTGGCTTTTCCGATGACATGGCGGCTGACGTGGCATTGGTTTGATGACGTGACAACTGATTTCAGCAAATTGAGTTAGTGTTGGGTTAGTTTGAGAGCGTTATCGTCCAATAATTTGAAAGTTGGGAGCGATGTGATACAAATCGAAAGTTAGAAGTGCTATTAACCAATTGGTAAAAGTTAAGGTTATTTAAATCTAATATCCATTAATATAAAATTACCATTTAGATATGTTACTTGATATAGATTATATTATCAAAAAATTATTCACACCAAGGATATATCAGTGACCTCGGCACTTTTAATCTAATAAAGTTTGAGTTCGTCTCATTTCAAACCTCATATTAAAATTTTAAACACTTAAAAGAGAGTTGATGGTATATCATTTCTTATAAACTATCCACATTTTCTTTTTCTAATATCTTGTAAGAATATTTTACTTTGGTAAAGAATAGGGCTTTACACAAACCGAACGAACACGACATTAATGAATGCACATGTTTATGGACAATTTATGAACATTTATCAAACGAGAGTTCTTATTCGTGTTCGTTCATTAAGGAAATAAGCATGTTCATGAACACTTACGGAACATAGATGAACGCAAACGAACACAAACAAATGTTCATGAACATAAGTGAACACAAACGAACGTTATATATTCATTTAAAAACACAATCTGCATTTTTCATTAGAAAGATTACGAAGAATCCACTAAACATAAATAAATACTTAACATAATTAACACAAAAAATAAAATATTCGTCAAACTTTAACACAACATGAAATTGAAATGGTCAAATAAGAGATGTTGGCAAAGGCGTATAGTATAACTATGGTATCAAAATTTTAAAAGCAAAAGCCAATAAAATAAATAAATATAATATAATATAACAAAACCTTTAAATGAACACATTACTAGACGTTCACGAACGTAAACGAACAAACGCAACCTTTGTTCATGTTTGTTTATTTAACTTATTGTACGAAATTTCTTTTTTGTGTTTGTTCATTTATTAAACGGCTTTCCAAACAATTCACAAATTGTTTGTTAAACATTTGGTTCGTTTACGACCCTAATAAAGAATAATGTTTTTTTAGATTGAAATTCCTCAGCTATCCGTAAACTTTCTGTTTCCAATAGTATAATATTATTCCTATTAAACTTATTTTTAAACTTAAAAACATTTTATAATTAAAATACTTAAACTTCTTTTATTTTGTATTTTGCCCTCCCATTTTTTAACGGGCAATTAAACCAACATTATTCCAGTACACCAACTAGCAAGAAGCTAGCGCTTAGACCACCCGTAGTGGGGCGTTTTTTTAAAAAAAAATTCATAAAAAACGCCGGAAAACGCCCCGGACCCCATTACACCCGGCGTTTCCGGGCGTTTTTTTTTGTTCAAATTTGTTGTTGGCGTTTTTTTTAAACGCTCATTTTGTTTTGTGGAATGGTTGACCCACCAATCATTTTGAACAACCCTCTGACAACTTTTGAGAACCCCCACTTTTGCATGTGACCATGTGTTTGACCAGCCAATCACCATTTGTTTCCTTTTTTTTTTAATAATTGGAAGGGGCGTTATTGGAATAATGCCCCACTACGCCACTTTTGCTATAATGCCCAACGCTGACTAGGATGCCACGTGTCGGATAATGCCCCATGGTGTGGGCATTATTTTTGTTCACCACTACAGGTGGTCTTACAACCTATTACATCAAAATCGCGAATATAACACGAAACAAATGAAAAGGAAATATTAATCCATACAATCTAATCTAAAACATTTCCTGTCCTCCCAAGTACCGGGTTTAGTCCCTAACTTTTTTTAAAAGTACATGGATGTTCCTTGTAGTTAGCATTTTCTAACGCATTTAGTCTCTAACTTAGACTTGCTGAAACCTTTAGATTTGTTGGCTATGAACTAAATGTGTTGCAAAGTGCAAATCACAGGGACTATCGATGTACTTTTGAAAAATTATGGACCAAATCCATAATTTTAGTAAACCACATAGACCATTCGTGTACTTTACTCTTTAAAAAAGTTAACTAAAACAACTATAGTAGTAAATCTCTATTATAACTATTTATATTTTGTTTAGTAAACCCGTGTAATACACAAATTTTAACATAGTTTGTAATAACAGGGATTAAAGACATCTAACATGTCTTCTTTAGCGTAATTGATTCCTTAAATTTTAGTCCATAAAATACTTGAAACGAACTTTTATTTTCTTTACTGAAAAGTTATGGCTTTATGACTAGATTGCATTGCAAATGTCGATCAAAATAATCATTCTTTATCGCCATTTTTGCCTACATTCTGATTCTATCTTTCCTTTGATCATTTCATAGTCCAATGATTTAAATCAGCAATGGTTAACTTTATAAAAGAATATGTATTTTTAAGACGCAGGGAATAGTATTAAACAAATTATTCTTTAATTATCTTTTTGTTTCCACCACCCAAAAAATTCCACTCAGTAATCAATTCCCCTTCCGAGCTTACATAATATACTGTTTATTATTATTATTATTATTATTATTATTATTATTATTATTATTATTATTATTACTAGGTGGACACCCGTCCGATTGACACGGGTACATCGTAAACATTGAATGTAAAATATGATGTGAAATTATTTAATGAATTCACGTTCGCATTATACTTAAGAATACATTAATAACGTTTATTTGTAAATCTAACGGAAGTACGAAAAACCCCCTACGGATTCTGTCATTCTCAACTTGTCGGATGATTAATTTAGACACAAGAGAAGCATAACGAACCACAAAACATGTTTACTAACACAAATATTCTTTGTTTATAAATCTGGTCCAAGCCCAAACCTTATTTATTAAATGTGGTCCAAGCCCAACACCTGTTTATTAAAACTGGTCCAAGGCCCATATGTTGAAACAAAGAATATTTTAATTGATTATTTTCCATCAGTCGCATTGGGTTTTGTAAACATCATCGACGACGATTGAAGATCAGCACAACATTAGACCAGTTCTATCGATTGAAAGGGAAGAAGACTTGATTCAAGATAACGAACAGAGATCAATCGATACCGCATAATCATCGCCGAATCCACGAAGTATTCTCTTCACCTTCAATTTCATCTTTTACTAATTTAGTATATTTGGTTTGTTTGATCGAAAATTTCTTATCATTTGGCTTTCTTTTGACGTTGTATGATTCAATGTTGTTGATTATTTACATGTAAATTCTAAAGATTTTGTCTATTTGTGATACTTAATCGGAGGATTATAACTGTTCTTGACATTGATGTTGTTTAGGTATAGGTTTTAAACATGTTTTGTTGATGAAATTTAGATTTTTTGTGTTTAACAAATTTGAATTGTAGTATATGTATGTAATACTTGATAAATTAGGGCTATGTTAAAAATCGCTGTTTATCACTTTTTTGTATAAAGATTTTGTAAGTTTCAGTTGGTGTTCTTGATATTGTATAAAGATTTTGTAAATTTCAGTTGGTATAAAGATTTTGTAAGTTTCAGTTGGTGTTCTTGTAAGTTTCAGTTGGTGTTCTTGATATTAAAAATCACTGTTCAATGTTTAGTATAGTTTCAGTTGGTATTCTTGATATTGAAAAAGATTAGATAAATAATTTAAGTCTTCCACAGATTGAGTTATAATATTTTGGGTGTTTCACATGTTATGTATGTTCATATCAGTTTTGGTCTTTCACAATCTTATTGATCATATAAAATCTTAGTCGAATTGTCTTAACGAATTATTATAAATTCTGGTTTGAAATTATTTTCGTCGTTTGCACTATGGTAGTTTAGATGATACAGTTGTGTTAGTATTATAATAGCTATAATGATAAAAGTTTTTGTCTATGTTTATATGTAAAAGATTATGTGAACAAATATTTGATGAATTCACATTCACATTTTAGTTAAGTATACATTAAACTTGTCGACTGATTAAGTACAGACACAAGAGAAGCATAACGAACACACAAAACATGTATAGTTCACCAATTTGTTTGTTGGAGTACTGACAGTACAATAATATGAGGATTGTTGATGCAAGAAATAATAGACCAAGGATAGTAGCAAGGCTGGTTAGGCAAAAGGGTTAAAGGGTTTAACTTTGCCTAACGCAGGTCGTGGGGTCCCCCCACGTTTGCAAGACGTGGAAGGAGGTTCACTAGTTTGTTTTTATTGTTTGCTGAAGATCCTCTTCTGAAGTATATTCAGATTCGGATGAAGGAGCAAACAGAATGTGTGTGTTAGATGTGAGAGGGAGTGACTCGCATGAAGCAAGTACTCTTAGCGAATGACCAGAGTTTTAAGGAAACAGGACTGGCCAGGAATGTCCCAACTCAGTAAATGAAGTGTCAAATATATAGGAGAAGACATCTCCCAAAGAGGGATACATTTGACTAGTGACCTTGCTTGCAGTGAGGGGCTTGCCCTTTCGGGGGTTGAAGCCTTCTGACCCCTGGATAATAGCGCGTGCTCTGCAGACCTGCATTGCTTTTGCGGCTGGTGGGTTGGTGAAGCAATCCGGGGATGTGACGGGTTACTGTTTCCGTATTGCTTTTCCCCACCTCACAGCTTTTTAACCTTCGAACCATTTAACCTTTCGAGCGTGTATATACTTAAGTCATTTTATTTGATCTTGGGCTACCCCCGTCATCAAGGATGATTAGAGTTATTTGATAATCAGTTCTTTGTTCTGCTTTGGTTTCAGTTTTTGATAACCAAATCAATATCAGTGAATAAACTTATTAATTGGTTAACATTCAAGAAAAAGGGTCAATAAATGGGTTGATTTGGGTATTTTTTTTTGTTAGCTAAATGGGTCACTCTGGTCAAAATGGGTTGCTGAAACTACTTTGTTTAATGTTTGCTTGTTTTGTTTTTGTTCTATGCTATCGTAGTAGTATCAAAACAGAAGGTTTGTTTGTGATGTTTTTGTGAAAATATTGTTTGTTCTTGGAAGGTTTCTATTACCTACTTTGTTTAATGTTTGCTTGTTTTGTTTTTATTCTATGCTATCGTAGTAGTGTCAAAACAGAAGGTTTGTTTGTGATGTTTTTGTGAAAATATTGTTTGATTCTTGTGGGGTTTTGTCACGGGTATCAAAACAGAGGTTTTGTTTGATTCTTGTGGGTTTTGTTGAAATTTGAGTTTCTTTCTATGGATGTTTTTATTGTATGGAATGGCTGCGGATGTAAAGATACGCAAAACACCAGCTACGAAGGCGAGAACACTTGACAACCTCCTAGAAGATGGTTCGGTGCACATAAGGAAGTGATTGATCAGAACGATCAATTGCATATGAATGAATATAACCCCAGTGGCAGATATGTAATTAGCGAGCTCTGGAATTTCAAAGAAAATCGAAGAGCTACACTAAAGAGGGTTATCAGCTACATTCCGAAGTGCACCAGTCAGTAAACATCCATAATTTCTTTCTTTGGTATGACGTTTTGTCTCTGTATTGTATGTTACGGTCTTTTGTTATCGAGTCTGTAACTTCCGTCAAGTCTAGAAGTTGGATATCCTTCTATCTTTCTTGGTATTACGTTTTGTCTCTGTATTGTACGTATAATGCAAGTGTGCATTCAATACTTTGTCCGACTGTGATATATTGTTTGTTAAACATGTTTATATTATTTGCTTAAAAAGAATGTTTCCAAGTCTGCTAACCTTGAATTCTAAATTCCAGTTGACACTTTATAAAAGTTTACATTTAATATACAATTTAGGCTTTAATAATTTGTTATATATAGTATACATTTAAATTATTAGATTGCATTTATTTAAAAATAGTTAATTTGAATTATTAAATCAATGATTTCTTAACAAAAAAGCAAGAACCGAATTTAGGGGCTCATGTTGATGTTTCACTCATACCACATGAGCCCCTAAATTTGGTTGTCATTTTATTTGATCTTGGGCTACCCCCGTCATCAGCCCCCCAAGTCAGAGGTTTTTGGGGAATGAGCTCAAAGACTTCTGACTTTTATACATGTATTTTATTGCCTAAAGGTTTCGAGGGTTCAATGCTTGAAGGCTTAAAGGGTTGTAGGCAGTTAATATTTGAATTTTAAATAACTGACAACCGATTTGATTGATGTGTGGCAGTTCATAGGGTGGCGGTTTTTGCAGAAGTTACTGTTTGCAATTATCACCCCTATTTTAGGTTATTTTCTTTTATATTTGCATTTTTCATTCACTTTTCACATAATTCCATCAAGTTCCTTCCCTGCGATTTCTTTCCTCTTCTTCAAGGTTAGTTTCGGTTTCCTTTGTATTTTCCTTACATTCTTCGTATTTTCTTGCAAAAATGGGTGCTCGTAAGGATTTAGCAAAATCCTTTTCCCGATTAACACAAGAAGAAGTAGAATCATTTTGTGTGGAATATGGTATTGATAAAATGTTTAAACCGACCGCTCCTGCTTGTGATGTTCCTATTGATAAACCAACCCCTGGTTCGATTGCTCTGTATTGCCGTCATTTTGAGTTTTCGAACCTTCGATATCCTTTTTCTCTCTTTGTTTTGAATCTATTGCAATATTATCGAGTTTCTTTTGGGCAAGTTCATCCGAAGGGCATGGCTAGGGTTTTGCACTTTGAGGTTTTGTGCCGTGCCCTTGGATATGATCCTTCCTTGTTGCTCTTTCGCTGGTTTTTTCGTTTGGCTAAAAATGGTGATTGGTTCACTTTTGAAACATCCAAGGTTGATTCTTGCCTTATTTCGTCTATGGTTACAACACTTGGTACTTGGAAGGACCGCTTTTTCTGGCTCTATCGTTCCATTTAAAATGGTGTGGAGGCACCCAGATGCCGTTCTCAATGAACCGGAGCCCTCTGAATCTGAGTTAAATGATGTTTTTCTCAAAGCCATCCGGGAGTGCCCTTCGAGGGTTCGTCCCTTTCCTGAACATTTGCTAGTTCTTTTAGGGGTTAGTAAATTGTGGGAAAATGCTGATCGGGATCCGGTTCTAATGAGGAGTGGCACGGGTATGCGTTTTCCTTTTTTGCCCTCTTTGCATTTTTCTTGACTTATGCCTTATGTGTTTTGTTTTTGTTTTGTTATATGCAGTCATGTCCGCCTTGGATTTCATTAAGAGTGACGACACTTCTGATGTTGTGTTTGGGGATGTCCCATCTGTTCCTGGTGAAAATGTTGTGGTTAGGACTGCTGAGCAAAGGTTTGAGGGCTCGGGTTATATTAGTACTTCCAATGTCAAAGGTTTCTCTAAGTCTCATGCTCCCAAGTCTTCGACCCGTCGATATACCCGCCGTTTGTTGAAGGCTGCTCCTCAATCCACTTCTACTGAACCAGTGGATTTGAGTGATGATATTGAAGTTTCTGAAGATCAAGGTGTTGAGGCGGGTGCTGAAAAGGAGAAGGAACTGGTTGTTCATGGTAAGAAGGCTTCAGCCAAAAAGATTATTGCTACCCCTGTTCAGGGTTCTTCAAGCAGGGATGTTGAAGGGTTGGATCCTGATGAAGTTTATATGCCTGGTTGGTCGGTGAAAAATGATGACAGCTTTAAGGATGCTGCTGTTTGTGAAGATGCTCTGAGTCACATTGCTCCTCCTTCAGTTCATAATACTATTGCTGGGATGGATGTTGACTTGATGTTGTCCCGCATGATTTTGAGCACCTGCAACCTTGCTGTTATGCTTCCTCAAGGGATTGCTCGTTTTCGTAAGAGGATGCAGGAATATGAAGAATTTTCTAAGAAGAAGGATAAGATGAAATCTTCAATGGCTGCGATGAAGAAGGAGATAGCTGGGTTTGCTGAGAAAGAAGAGGCGTGGGACAAAAAGGTTAGTGAGCTGACTAGGGTGCACGAGATTGAAATGAGTGATTTGAAGAAGAGATTTGAGGCTGATCGGTTGAAGCTTAAAGCTGACAGGGAAGCTTTATTTGTTCAGCAGCGGGCTTTTGATGAGGAAAATGAGGGGTTGAAGGCTTCGGTTGCTCAATCCACCATTGATAATCAGTGGTTAATTAAGCAGGGTTTTCATCAGGTTGTTACTTACCTTCTTCACTCCAAGGAGTTTAACTCTGCCCTTGGTGAAGTTTATACTACGTTGCTCAACCTGGGGAAACACCAAGGCCTCATTGCTGGTTATAAGCTTCATGAATCCGGCCATCCTTTGGAGAAGTCTCCCCTGTTTCGTCCCGAGGCTTCCGATGTTTTCAAAGGCTCTGTTGAACAAATGGAAAAGCTGACCTACCCTTATATCCATCAAGTTTCTGCTTGTTTTGATAAGCCTCTTGCTGTGTTGCAGGACTTAAAGCCGGAGGGCCTTAATGAAAAGGTCTGTGCTGAGATCTTGGGTTCCCTTTCAAGGAAGAGGTCCTACTCAGGAGATAGTGATGACACCTTTTCGGCAGAACAAGGTGCTCCGAAGGATGCAAGCTTGGAGGCTTCAGCAGTAGGTGATGATGGAGGTGTGAAAGCTAAGAAGCTGAAGAAAGCAAAGAAGGTTAAAGGTGAAGGTTCCGGGGTTTCCAAGTCCTCTGCTGATGCTTAATTCGTAGCTTTCTTAGCACTAAAAAAACAATTTGTGGTTTGTAATTTTAACTTTGAACAATATTAGGTTTCTAGGAACCTTTAAGGTTCATGTTGGTTGTGTTTTAGGCCTGTATGGCCGTTTGAACAATATCTAAACTTGCAGGTCACTAGGACTTGCTTTAACTTGTGCTTGAAAGTCTTTCAGGACTTTCTTTGGTATGATATTATGTTTAACTATTTTCTTTGTGTTATACTTGTGTCTATCTTGTTAAGGCAACCTGGTTAGATTCAACCTTTTAAGCCTTTTGGCTATCCGTAGGTAGGTTGAAACCGTTGAGGTTTCTAGTTGTCACCTAGGTGGCTTGAAGCCTTGAAGGCTTAGTTTAATGACTTGACTTGGTTTGTATCTTTAATTTTTTTGTTCAAGTTGTATCATCCTTTAGATTATTTTTGTCTTTTGGTAACTTTGTCTTTGTCAAGTTTGCGTTGTCTTTATGTGTTTTATACCTTAAAGGGTTCAGTGCTGCAGTCACTTAGCCTTGGTATTTTTAACAAGAAGACATTGCACCTATCCTTTTTATTTTCTTGTTTTGTTTGATTTTGTAAGCCTGTTTGTTGGTTATTTTTCTAAGGCTTATTTGAACATTTGGTGTAGGCTGTTCGAACCCGTCTATGAGACAATTTTGCTTTTACTTAATAAGTCTCATGGAGTTGTATTGATTTAGGAACTCACCCCTTATATAGGTTCATTCAACCCTTGAACCTATTGAGCGATGTGGCCTGGGAGCTCATCCCCTTACATGGCCCTTGCCATGGAGTTTTTTGCTAGGTTCTCAACCTGATCTTAGGATAGAATGACAAGTTTGATAAAACAACTTCATTCATTCAATAGATACTTGTTCTTACAAAAGGTTTTCGTAGTGTCATTTTCGAAATACAACTCGTGAAATACAAACCAATCATTCTTGTTTAAACATGGAACCTTTTCAAGGTTTTTCCATTCCAATGTCTTGGAAGCCTTTTACCCTCTGAGTCTGCTAGCTTGTAAGATCCACCCTTATGTGCTTCAAGGATGGTATACGGGCCTTCCCATTTTGGGCCAAGCTTTCCTTGATTCTCTTTTTTGCTAGCCTCATTGTTTCTAAGGACCAAATCCCCTGGCTTGAAGCGTTCGTTCTTAACTCTCTTGTTGTAGTAGGCTTCCATTTTTTGCTTGTATTTGGCTTCTTGAATTGCAACTTGGTCTCGTGCTTCCTCTAGGAGTTGTAAGTTCAACATGGTCTCTTCTTGGTTTGTTTCGGGATCCATGTTGACAATTCGTTGTGTTACAACTCCTATTTCAGCGGGGATTACAGCCTCGGACCCAAATACCAAACTATAGGGTGTTCTCTTATGGCTTGTTTTTGCGGTTGTTCTTATGGCCCATAGAACACTAGGTAGTTCTTCAAGCCAGTTGCTTTCGTACCTTCCCAGCCTTGTTTTGATACCTTCCACTATGCTTTTATTCGCCCTTTCAACCTGACCATTCGATTGCGGGTAAGCCACTGAGCTAAAAACCTGATTGATTCTGTATTCTTTGCACCAAACACTGAAAGGCTTTTCAGCAAATTGCTTTCCATTGTCAGTGATAAGTACCCCCGGCAATCCATAGCGGTAGATAATGTTCTCCCAAACAAAGTCAATAACCTGTTTGCCTGTGATCTTTGCGAGTGGTTTAACCTCTCACCACTTGGTGAAATAATCTATTGCTACCAACAAGAACTTCACTCCACCTTTGCTTGGGGGAAACGGACCAACGATGTCCATTCCCCATTTATAGAACGACCATGCAGAGGTTATTGGGATCAGATCATGCTTGGGACTTTTTGGGACTGGTGCGTAGATTTGGCAAGCATCACATTTCCTCAATTGCTCAGTAGTATCACGATGCATTGAGGGCCAGAAATACCCAAGGTTCATGAGTTTTGCAACCACCGACCTAGCTCCAAAGTGAGCTCCGCATATGCCTTCGTGAATCTCTTTGATCAGGCATTTACTTTGCTCAGGACCGACACATCTTAGCAAGGGGGCAAGGTAACCCTTTTTGTAAAGGGTTTCTCCTTGTAGCACGTACTGCCTTGCCTTGATTTTAACCCTTTCAGCTTCTACTTGATCATTGGGTAGTTCACCGTTTTTTAGGAACTTTTTGATAGGAGTCATCCAGTTTAGATCTTCCTCGGTGATTATGTCTTGAACTTCCAATTCATCGATTGATGGAGCTTTCAACACTTCTACCAACACTTTCTTGGTGAGGTGGGCAAAAGTGAGAGATGCCAGCTTGCTTAAGGCATCAGCCTTTTTGTTTTGAGATCTGAGAATTTGTTTGATGTTGCACGTTTGAAAGGTTTTCATCAGCTCCTTGGATTTTTCTTTGTATTTTTTCATGCTTGGTTCTTTGGCAATGTAGCTATCGTTTACTTGACTAGAGACTAGCAACGAATCTGTGAACACTTCAAGCTTCTGGACCTTCATCTCTTTGGCCAGCCTTAAACCGGCGATTAGTGCCTCGTATTCAGCCTCGTTATTGGTGGTCTGAAAATCAAAACAGAGAGCATATGTGAATTCCAAACCTTCTGGGTTGATCAAAATTAGTCCAGCCCCTGACCCTTCAACGCTTGAAGTCCCATCGGTAAAAAGCTTCCAGGCTTCAGGGTTGGAGGGTTCAGTGGTGGCAGTGTTCACTTCAGTGATTGCTTGGTTTGGGACTTCTACAATGAAATCAGCCAAGACTTGGGCTTTGATAGTTTTTCGTGGGACGTAGGTGATGTTATGTTCACCTAATTCCACTGCCCATTTGGCCAACCTTCCCGAGTTTTCAGGTTTTTCAAGCACACTCTTAATAGGTTGGTCAGTGACTACTTGTATAGGATGTGCTTGAAAATACCTTCGAAGCCTTCTAGCTGTTTGAACTAGGGCTAGGGCAAGCTTTTCAAGGGGAGGATATTTAGTTTCAGCCAATTTTAGAGTTTTGCTGAAGAAATAAACGGGTACCTGGGCCTTTTCTCGCTCAATGGTGAGGACCGCGCTTATGGCTTCCTCAGCGACTGAAAGGTACACCGAGATTAACTCCCCTGTTTCTGGAGCTGTGATGTCAGGTAAAGAAGCAAGGTGTTGTTTCATCTGGTTGAAGGCTTCTTCAGCCTCTTCAGTCCATTTGAAGTCCTTCTTGTGAGAACAATTCTTGAGCGTTTTGTAGAAGGGCAGAGATCTTTCCGCCAATTTGGAGGTAAAACGCTTCAAGGCTGCAAGCTTCCCGTTTAAGCTTTCGACCTCCTTCTTGGTTTTTGGTGGTTTGGTTTCGAGAACAACTTTCACCTTGTTTGGGTTAGCCTTGATGCTTTGTTTCCCAACAATGTTACCCAAGAACTTTCCTTCTTCAAACCCAAATGAGCATCTTTCAGGGTTGAGCTTCATGTTAACCTTTCTGAGGTTCTTGAAAGTTCTTGAATGTCGTCGAGCATTTGATACTCCGTCTTGCTCTTGATCACCAAGTCATCGACGTATGCCTCCATGTTTTTACCAATTTGGCTTGTAAAGGCTTTGTCTACTAGACGTTGGTAGGTTGCTCCAGCGTTTTTGAGTCCAAAAGGCATCTTTTGGTAACAAAAGATTCCTTTATCAGTGTGGAACGCTGTCTTCTCTTCATCTTCTTCTTTCATGAGTATTTGGTGATACCCTTTGTAAGCATCAAGAAAGCATTTGAAAGGGTAACCGGTGAGTGAGTCAACCTTGAGATTAATTTCCGGTAGTGGGTAGCAACAAGCCTTGTTAAGATCCTTGAAATCTATGCACATCCTCCAAGAGTTTTCTGGTTTCTTGACCATAACCGGGTTTGCAACCCATGATTGGTACTTGACTTCTCGGAGAATGCCGGCTGATACGAGCTTTTCGACTTCTTGGCAAGCAGCCAGGCTTCTCTCAGGTGCTAAACTTCTTTTCTTTTGGACCACAGGCTTGACATCCGGTGGTATTCTTAACTCATGTTCAACAATGTTCCGAGGGATACCCGTCATATCTTCTGGACACCAAGCGAAGACATCGCTGTAATGCGTTAGCAACTTTTCTAGATATGAGAGGGTTTCTTGTGAAAGGCTCGGATTGACCCTTATTCTCTGTTCAGGGTACTTAGGATTTATGATTAGCCTTTGCTTGTGTTCCTCATTTCTGGAACTTTCACCCTCAACCAGTGTAACAACTCTCATCAAAAGTCATATTAATTAAATTAATTTGTCCAAAAGGAAACCCTAATTGAGACACCCAAGTGATTCTGTACAAACCCTAAAATTTTCAGAATTTTCAGAATCAGGATTAGGGCCCCTAAAATTCAGGGGGGGGGGGGTAAAACCCTAGTTACGATTATCCACATAACTCCCTGTCAAATTCGAATTTTGAGAAACTGTCGACTCAGGAAGCCTACCTATGCACGTAGCTACCCTATGAAACTAGGTTAGCAGTCGCGTAGCGCGACGACTAAAGGGGTAAGCAGTCGCGCTACGCCACTGGGTAAAATTTTCAGTATAAATAGAGGATGTTGGGACTTGAATCTGGGCACTGAAACGACGAAAAAATTCCAATTACACGCTGAGATATCGTAATTTTACTATCAAAACACACACGGATCACTAATCGACGCTGCAATCAGGGTATTAACTCGATCGCTATTACGATTCATTTTCCGATCGATCAATGTACTCAATGGATGTTTAAGTGCTGCCCACATTAGGGTGATGCTTTGTCATTAGTCGTTAATTCGATGGATGTTTAAGCATAGCACTTTGTCATTCGTTGTGAGGGTTGATCTCGTGAGATTATCGTAAATGCTGTATTGATTACTAACCCAGAATTGTGTGCCTGTTATTAAATTTAGGTTAAAAGGCTAATCAGTAGGCTAAACTCTGCCCAAATTAAATCTGCAATGTGAGTCATTCTCTTTTTACCAAATTACTTTCAAAAGCATGTTTATTTTCAAAGTTATAATTACAGGGATTAAGTCTTTGTAATCACCATATTACAGCCGGTATGTGGGGTTTTGTATACATTACTTGATAATCTTCACCATTGGACAACGAGTTAGCCAATGGGTGATATGACCATAGTCACAGAAACGAGTCGAGTGACAAATACCGAGGGTAGTTGGTTGATATCTGAAACATTGTAATTGCTCTTAATACTGTAAATTATAACAAATGTGTCATTTTAGTAAATAGAATGATTCACTCAGTATTTCCCGCTGACAAAACCTTTTTCAAACATGTTTCAGGTGATCTGTTGTGATCCAAGAAAAGTGCCGCGAAGCACTATCAGCTTAATGAAGTGGCTCAGTATAAAATAAAGAAACATGTTTTGTAAAATAAAAGATTTCTTCGTGAAATCTCAAGATTGTAAATTACCGGGTTTTATCCTGAGTTGTGAAATAAAATAATCGGGAAATATTTCAGTTTTTAAAAGATCCTGAAGAAACTTCCGCTGTTAATTAAATACCATGGGATTTCTGTCCCGCGGCTCCTGAAACGGGTCAAACCGGGTCGGGGGCCGTGACAACCAGGTATGCTTCTTGAGAGGGTTGAAGGGTTGCTATACCCCTCTCGGTGGGAAATTTAACCGTGCCATGGCCAACAGACACGGCCATGTAGAATGCACACTGCCCTGGCCTTCCAATGATCACATCATAGTTTGAAGGTATGTTGATAACCACAAAGGTGAGTGGTTGAATTCTTTCCTTCTGACCTTCACTGAAACGAACATCAAGTGTCAGTTGCCCTAAAGGCTTAAGGGGTATATCGGCAATACCTTTTATGGAGGTTCCAGGGGGTTGAAGCTTTGAACGTTCTTCGTTGCTCAAGCGGTTGAAGAATTTCTCGAACATGATTTCAGTGGCTGCCCCAGTGTCTATGTATGCCCTATTTGTTTGCAACGTCCCCACAGTAGCTTCTACCACAAGAGGGCTTGAAAGAGGGTCTTTTTCTGTTGGGGGGAAGCAAACACACTGAAGCTCCCAAGCTTCCAACCGCTGTCTCTTGTGGGGAACCCTTCCATCAAAATCCACCATACTGACTTCCTTGCCCTTTCCTTCAGCCATTTTGTCCCGTACCCCTTTCACCAAATGAGCGATTTCTCCGGACTTAACAGCTTCTTCAATTCTTTTCTTGAGCTGGAAGCAATCATTGGTGTGGTGACCCTTTTCTTCATGAAACTCACAATACTGTGTGGAGTTCTCATTTTTTCTGCTTTTGGGGAGAGGCCTAGGAGGCCGAAAGTTTTCCTTGACTTCTTCCGTTGTGAGGATTTCTTGAGGGGTCTTTGTGAGGGGTGTGAAACTCATGCCTTTCTCCCTGCTTGAAGGGTTCCGGCCTTCAGACCTTCGATGGTCTGAACACTTTGGTCGCCTGTCATAGGAGTTGAAGTTTCCCCTTTTTCTAGCTGGAATATTGCTTCGCCAGCTGGATCCTCTTTTCCTTTGCTCTTTAATGTCTACTGCCTCCTCTCCCCGGATGTGGGCTTCAGCCCTCTCGAGAGCTTCCTCCAAGGTCTTGGGCAGGGATTTGTTGAAATCTCTCGTGAGATATTTGGATGTGATGGCATTCATGAAACCAGCCACTCTCATTTCTCATCCACCCCTACATAAGTTAGACCTTCCTTCTTGTATCGTTCAATGAACGCTCGAAGACTTTCATCATCACGTTGTTTTATCTGAAAGATTACTGTTGCGTCTTTGACATATCGCCTTTGTTGGGAGAAATTGGCCAGAAAACCCTTGCTGAGGTCGTCAAAGCTTCGAACGCTTCGAGCAGGTAAGTCGTTGAACCAGATCCTGGCTGATCCAACAAGGGTTTGCATGAACATTAGGCAACATTCAGAGTTTGACCATTTCTCTATCCTTGCTGCACCGGTAAAGATCTGAAGATGGTCCTCAGGATCTTCAGTCCCATCGTATGTTTTGATGTAAGGAGGCATCTTGATCTTTGCTTGAAAATCATAATCAGCTATTTGCTGTGAAAAGCATGAAAGGTTGCTTAGCTTATATGGTTTGGCCAAGTCTTCTTCAGCCCTTGTACCCACGTTATTGCCATTGCTTTTGTTTCCCTAGAGTGGCCAGCACTTGATCAATAAAGTGTCACACCCCGATATTTCCACGTATTACCGGTGGGGAGTATCGTGACGTAGTTGAGATCATCATAGTCAAACAACACAATATATAAATGCACAGCGGAAGCAAAAAAATAAATATATTACAATCCGAATATAAAGTAATATCAAAGTATTACAACGGAAAGTAAAGGATCCACAGGCGGATTAAATAAAAGGAAAAACTGTTCAACAGACTTTGGACGCCTAGAACTAGCAAGATTCCTTATTAACGCCCTGAGCTTCCAGCCAATTTCGTTCAGTACCTATCACTTAACCTTTTTGGAAAATACGTCAGTTTACACTGGTAAATACAATTAACCGACTCATTTTGAAAATAGTTTGAAAATTGATTTGAATGCACCAGGCACAAAAATATCTTTTATAACTTGGGATAATTATATAAAAATAATCTTGTATACAGATTTACATGTTCGTTGTACGTTCAGGGCCCGATGTACAAACCGGGTCAAGATTAACAGACACACCACAAGTATAGGCCCACATGAGCGTGAGATACCGTTTCCCTTCTGCAACTGTCAGGTGTATGCCTACACCCCATGCATAAGACGTGGCCATTTTATAATACAATGATGCCAAGGATATCCGGGACATGGTCATTAACCCCTAAAGGCTTTTATTTCAAACAATACAGATTAAAGCGGGTTACCTCAATAATTTAATCACAATTCGACTAACATTCAATACCCGACCAAGCGGTATTATTATAATACCGTATCCCAAGCCCGTATAGGGAAAATAAGTTAAGAGTATTTACCAGTGTAAACTGACGTATTTTCCAAAAAGGTTAAGTGATAGGTACTGAACGAAATTGGCTGGAAGCTCAGGGCGTTAATAAGGAATCTTGCAAGTTCTAGGCGTCCAAAGTCTGTTGAACAGTTTTTCCTTTTATTTAATCCGCATGTGGATCGTTTACTTTCCGTTGTAATACTTTGATATTACTTTATATTCGGATTGTAATATATTTATTTTTTTGCTTCCGCTGTGCATTTATATATTGTGTTGTTTGACTATGATGATCTCAACTACGTCACGATACTCCCCACCGGGCCCAGCGGTAATACGTGGAAATATCGGGGTGTGACAGGTTGGTATCAGAGCCAACATTGAGTGAATTAAACACTAGCCTTTTGTGTTTAATCTCAATGACACAGTAGCACATTCCTTGACCTTCTGAGTCTAGACTTAACATAGGAATACTCTCAGCTCTATTCGGAGAATTATTGCTTCCAATTCTATATGTTTTGATATGTCGCCTAGCAAAGAAGCCATAATGGAAATTCTCCCCATTCGAAGCCTAGGGAAGGCCGAGCTTCGTACTGCGACAAGGATTAACGTGCAACCAAGGAGAAAGCATTCAGAAATAAAATGAAGAAGAAAATCCTTTTGCTGAAGATCGTTTCCTTAGCAGTCCTTATAAGGACATATCTATCTTTCAGTCCCTTCGAGGACAACATTATTCCTTTCAAGTCCCGCTCAGGGCAAACCTGTACTTTTAAATTTTTATAGTGGGATGGTTAAATTTAAAATTTCATTTTTAGACATGAAATATGGAATAAATGAAAAATAACATTCCTTGTATAAGATCTACCATTATAATAAAATGGCAAAATCTAAAAAAGGGACAAGGCCTAGCCCATGTGTCATTTTAAGACAGGGCCAAGATGGTAATTCCTCAATTAGATTCAGATCCTTATTAACATCTCAATTTAAATTTGTTCTGCATTAAATATTAAAAAGAATCTTAAAAGTAAAACCTAGCCTAGATGTCATTTCAGACATGGCTAAGATGGTAAAACCTATTCAAAAGATTCAAATCCTTGTTAACATCTGTAACCCGTTAACATTTCTGGCAAAATGTGATTCGATAAAATCACTTAAGTCATCTTTAAACTTGATTTCTCCCAATTCCCTTCTTTTTATATAAATCATCCATTAAGGGTGAAATGCCTACGGGCTATACTTAATGTCCTTTGAGACTAAAGACAGTGGTGGTCTACATTCCCCTGTTAAAAAGGGCAATGAACTTTGATTCAAGCCTTAATACCTCGATTCTGTAAAATCCTGGTTTATAAATTAAATCTGTCCATGTGACTAGGCTGTTGAGCTATTATTTTATAACTAAAGATATAATGCCTACGGGCTGATATAATGCCTACGGGCTATACTCATTATCATATAAGACTAAAGACAGTGGTAGCCTACAACTCCCTGTCAAGAAAAGGTAATGAACTTCGATTCAAACCTTAATGCCTCGATTTCATAAAAATCTGGGCTTATAAACTAAACTTGTCCACGTGACTAGGCCTTTTGTGCTATTACTAACTTATAATTTAGGATTATAATGAAAATCCTGAATAAAATAAATATCATTCCTTTCCTGCCTGTATTCATATTAAAAGAGAATCTTAAAAAGGTATAACCTAGCTTGAATGTCATTAAAGACCTAGCTAAGATGGTAAAACCTGTATAAAAAGAGATTCAGATCCTCGTTAACATCTGAAAACATGTTAACACTCCCGAAAAAAGTGATGCGATAAAATCACACTTGTCATCTTTATATTAGGATTTTTTTTCCTTTTCCAAACCCCTTATTTAGCCTAAATGATGAAGAGGAATCATGGCTATAAACGTCGAACATGATGTATACATCAAAACATCCATTTAAGATGTATGCCTACAGGCAAAGATGTAATTATGACAAAGATAGTTTTATTTCATAACTTCCTGCCAAAAGGCAATGAACTATGAAATTTTTCCGACCCTCACCATAAAAGTTCTAGACTGTTAGCAGTATGTTATAGACTTTAACTCATTAATTGAGATAGTACCCTATCCCATTTGCCCAAAATCTAAGCTTAATGCAAATAATTACTGGTGGTTAGCATTGGCAATAAGAGGGCACATTAAGGTTTCAAAGCCTGCTTATTGTAAACCCATTTTGGATCTACCTCAGCTACTCACGTTATATAGATTAAGAAACAGCCAGTTAAAGCTGAGTCTGTCCTAAAGTCTGTCGAAGATTTTTGCAGCTAAGTTTGAAAGGATTAAGAATGGAGGTGTTTAACCCTCCTGATAAATGATTAGAGGCAGTTCACATTGATAATGACACCGGATAAATCCCTTATTGTGATTTTATTGCTAAAAGTTATGTTTGGGTTCAGGTGCTGCTAAGTCTCTCATAAGACCATAAGCTTAGCAAACCTTTTAGAAATTTTTCCGTAAGAACCCCATACATTAAGTGTAAGGTAAAACTTACAGGCGAAATCATAAGAAACATTTCTTCTGTTCCCGTCAGAAACCTTCAATCGTAAAATTCTAGAAGTATCATCTCTATAGAGGAAGTGCGTCAGCATATATAATTGATATCTCTTTGATCTCTATCGATTGCGAATACCAAATGGTATGACAAAAGCGCCACATGAGGATTGATGTATCTTAATAAGTCCCATAGATTGCTTCCATGCCTGATCAGTATGGAGGTTTAATGCATGAGACCACAAAGATATTCCGATGGTCATATGGTACTAAAGTCAACTAATGGTATTCAAAGAAGATATCCAGAATGAAATTGTCCAAGTAAATGTTCCCGATTAAAGAATTCGTGGACTCGTAACATAAATGTGTCACTTAATTGACACAAGCAATAATGGATGAACTGGAGCATGAGATTTGGAAAATCTCTGTAACCTCCTTGTATCTTGATTATCTTCCCCTAAGATTACCCTGTTTCCCTCCTGAGAGGCAAATAGAGTTAAGATTTATAACCCATTTAGGGCTGTATTATTAAGAAATCTCCAAGACGGCTAGTATCATCATTGGGGGAATCGAAACCCTGATTAACTAAGTTTTGATATAGAGGATTCATATAGCCTAACTCGATATTCTGAGAATTCAGTATAATTAATTAAGAAAGACGGTTCATTTTGCTTATGCATTGATTACCGCAACCCTAATTAGGCAACAATTAAGAAATTCCCTCAGCTGCCCAGGATCGTCGATTTGTTCGACTAACGGCAAGGATTAGCTATTCCTTAAGATTAGTTATAAGCAGTGGTTGGAATAACCATCTCAGCTTAAGATAAGCTTTTTATAATAGTTGATATATGAGTATCAAGGCGGCTCCTTTGGAGACCTTGTATAGATGAATATTAAACATCTATTAATAGACAGAAGATTGGTAAGTCCAATTATCAGGATCTGAAAGGTGCCTTGGAAACAACGAATAAGATCAAATAAATTCATGATCATCTGTAAGTTGCCAGTGTTCGGCAGAAAATCAAGGACCAATGAAAGTAGCAAACCCTCCTAAGTTCTTGTTAAGGAATAAGGTTCAACAAAAGATATCACCCTGGAAGGGTGTGCCAATTTGTTAATTATCAGGCTAGTTAAGCTCTGAATATATATAGAATCATTCGAGGGAATCGAATGTATCAAGATCAATTAGCCCGTAAGCTAAAACCTATATAAGGAGCTTGGTGGAACTCGCAATGTGACCCACACTAATGGTTTAAGGATATGTTTCCCCAATAAGTCAAGAAGCATTATCACCTAATGATATGCAGAATTATGATATGATGAGAACCCTGTATCGATTGAGGATCGACAGGTTAAGAAGCTCCAAAAAGGATATATGTACCTATTGTATAGGTCAACTGGGATAACCTTAGAGGCCCAAATATACTATGGAAGTTAACTCCATGATACATCAGAAAGTACTTCCATTACTTTAGCAAATCTCGAGGTCGAGATTTCTTTTAAGGGGTTGAGGATGTAACACCTCGTAAAATCACGTCTAATGATGTATTGACACGTGTAATAAACCCTAATAAAGTCAAACCTTGAATTTAAGGGACTAATTTTTCGAAAAATCAAAAACTTTGATTATGAAAGGACTGGAAGTATTAACATACTTAAAATAAGTTTCTAAATAACCTTCTACGGTTTTATATTCACAAGTGAGCCACTTGTTAGTTAAGTATAGCCGTTTGTGTAATTAATTGAAAGTTTGCGCAATAAAGGGTTAAAAGCGTCAACATGTTAATTCTTACATCTGAGTGACCTTTTAACAAACCAAGAGCTTCATGATAATTTATTATACTCTCGGGAATGCCAATCGTTGGCCGTCCAAGGCTTTTATGCCTTTAAGTGACATTACGCGCAACTTTGTAAGTATAAGGGGTTAAAAGTGTCAATATGTTTAATCATAACTCTGAATGACCTTTTTATGAACCCGAAGCATTATGATGCTTTATAATACTCTCATTAATACCTAATATGGATTAGATAAGGCTTCAATACTATTAAACGATGATATGCGCAAGTCTGCGCATTAGAGGGACTATTTGCGACAAACTGCAAAAGTCTATCGATTCGTATAGTATTGAACCTTCCAGAATATGATAATAAGTTAAACATACCCTATTTATCCTTTATATAGCTTAGTTATAGGCTTAGAGGTGTTTGGTGCGCAAAAATAAACTTTTAAGTCATGCAGGGACTAAAAGTGTCAGAAAGTGCACAAGTTTGCATTTTCGCGCATATCTCACATTCTGAATATCTCTGGACACCCAAAAATTATTGTAAGCACTAAAATATTTCATTTTAGTGTTTGGCTTGATAAAATTCCATTCGTCGCGTCATTTGGATCGTTTTTCGCGTCCGTCCATGTTTCGTCGTAATTAGCCGAACAACGTGACCGTACGACCAAACGAACCGACACCAGGCATATTTTTGAGCATGTTTCATGTTCCCTATGCTTAGGCATCATTTTAGAGCCTTAAAAATGGTTTAACGGGCCTTAGATGTGTCGGAAATGACATTTGGAGGTGCAGGGGCCAAAACTGTCAACAAATGAAAGTTGTGCTGATCAGACCTGGTCCTTACGGACCGTATGCATGACCTCTTATGGTCCGTAAAGCACCATCAGATAGCAGAATGTTGTTTTCAGCTGTTTCCAGCTGTTCCAGCTGTTTGTGAGTGTTGCAAATGGTTTTCTAAGAAATCTATGGGCTCCCATGGTTTAGTAAATCAGTGGGCTCAAGGTGTACGGCTGAGATTGAATCACGGTTTACGAGAAACGATCCTAACGGTTCTC
>JARYGA010036285.1:0-61427 GCA_030545235.1 Helianthus tuberosus
AAGAACACGCTTCTCAAACACACTCGAAGCAAATTCAACCTTACGTCCATTCGGACATTGCACATGTCTGAATGTGTTTTCGATACTCTCGAACCATTGAAGGAGTGCAGTCGCTCCTTGTGACCCGGAAAACTTTAGCGGCTTAGCAAAATTGAAATTCTTGAAATTACAAGGTGCATTGTTATTGTTGTTGTTGTTGTTGTTGTACAGCTCGTGGATTTGGGTCACAATGCCTGGAAACACAGCAGCCATTTGCTGAGAGACAAGGGTTGCGAGTTCTTCAGCAGTAAAAGATTGTGCATCACGTCGAGGAGGCATTGTCTAACAAGAAAACAAGAGAATCGAGTGAGGTTGAAAATTAAGAAAAACAAAAGAGGTATCGACAAAACACAAGGAAGGCGATCAATTGTTTGTTACATCGAACAAACAAACGATACGCAGTGACTAATCAAAGTAATGAATCAAAATAATGTATCGCGAAGACATGCTCGCCTATAAGTGAACACTCACCCCAAGAGTTCCCAGGTAAGAGTGACGGGTCCGATTATGTGGATTTGTACGAACACTCTAGCCTTAGACAGAAAACTCAGGGTACAGGCATTCACTCTTCCAGTTTGCACGTGTTCACAATATTTAGACCCAAACTCTGACGAGATTTTGAAAACTCAAAAGACACTAAGCCAAAAATGAGTCAAACTAGAAGGGTTCAAAACCTTATAACAGAGGGTTCAAAACCTAGTAATCAATCATCCTAGAACGGATGACTAATTTTCGAAGCAGATTCGGATTTTGTTTTAAAAAAAAAATCTAGACTCAAATCAACTCGTGTTGGGGTCCTAGAAAGTTATAGTCTAGGTCAAAGTTTTACTAATAACCTAATTCTCTATAACCATTGGCTCTGATACCAACTTTTCTGTCACACCCCGACCACGTAAAACAACAAATCGTGGCGGAAACGTCGGGGAGTGTTGTAACAGAATTATTGTTTCAAACCATGGATACAAGAGTTTCGTTTTATTGAATATTAAACATTGTCTTAAAGTTAAACAAGCAATTCAAACATAGTTTATCATCGTTATTAAATCGCTAAGGCCTCGTCCGGTCCTAAGTGAGCATGCATCCTATTCGCAATCAACATTAAGCAACATTACCTGAAACATATGTAAAAACAAAGTCAGCAAAGAAATGACGGCGAGTACATAGTTTTTGTGTGAGTATCAGATTCATGGCTCTTTTACATATTGAAATAACTCGTACAACTTCGTTAATCGATAGTAGAAAACCTTATTTGTAAAATGTTTGTATTGTAAAATGAATAACCAAATCAAAACAGATTGGTTACCATTTATAAACCTTGTTGCCATGAATCTTAACCCAAAACATTTGTTTTTGTATACCAAATCGTAAATCGTCTTTGTAATAAAACTCGTATGGTTTATATCGTTTAGTAAACCTCGTTGTGTAACATCGTTTAACTCGTTCTCGTTATAACTCATCGTTCACTTATTTAAATCGTTCATAATCGTTCAAAATCGTTCTCGTACAAGTCGTTCTCGTTTTAATTGTGAAAACTACTTTTGGTCGTCTCGTTAATAACATTCAAACCTTTGTGACTCGTTCATCATTCCCAATCGTTCTCGCATTAACCAACCTCAAAAAGTAAGTTAACAATCATCAGATTCAGTCGTTACCCACTTAACCCACACATAACCATGGGTCTAGTTGATAACGGGATTTGTCGGCATCCTATGGTACCATAACCTAATACTGGTCGGTTTGGCCGAAATTAATGAATGTCATTCGTTATGTAATTACCACCAACAAGTTCGTTCACATTATCGAAATCGTTATTAGTTTTGTATAAACCATCTCAATCGTTTTGGAACCATCGTTAGAATATTGAAATCGTTTTGATACATATGAATCACCCCAAAACAATCGAAAATAGTAAAAAGAGGGGATCTATCTACTCACATTATTTTGCAGGCGATTCCGAATACGCAAGTCAAGATTAAAGTGTCTAATAATAAGGACTCAAAGTTGTCCTAATGAATCGTACATGAACAAGAATAATGTATCAATATTGAGGTCGTATAGTGTTGACGGGATTTGTTGAGCATTTATTGTATTTGATAGTGTTTAGATTAACAGAAGGATCTTGTGAATTATATGTTTAGAGGACTCGGAAAAATGATCATGATAAAGAGGAATTATTTATGAAAAATATTTATTTATCATAAATAATTAAATTGCAAAAAAAAATGTACAATCGATTTAATATAAACATTTGTAATAATAAATCAAATATATTTAACTAGTATCATAATTAAATAT
This sequence comes from Helianthus tuberosus, assembly GCA_030545235.1. Classification (NCBI taxonomy): domain Eukaryota; kingdom Viridiplantae; phylum Streptophyta; class Magnoliopsida; order Asterales; family Asteraceae; genus Helianthus; species Helianthus tuberosus. The sequence goes on from JARYGA010036285.1 coordinate 2,335, forward strand.
AATGATTATTGGCAAAATATTGTACAAGTGATATAATTAATTTATATCATAATAATTAAAAATAACATTTTTAATTATTGAACTTGAATATTACTGATTTAATTATATAAATATTGAAGTTATATAAAATATCAGTAGCAACATTATTTTTGTAAAGATCAACACTTAAAATAATTAATCTGAAAATTTCAGATTTTAATTCCTAAGAATTGATTTATTATGAATTTATTTAGTAATAAACTGTTTTAATATCATAAAAATTAGTTTTATAAATAAATTGACTAATTTCACATTTTTAATAAAAGCAACATTGATTAATAATCTTATAAAAATTATTGGAATGTTGAAAATATTAAAAATTAATTGATTAAAAAGAAATGCAGACCCCTGGGTTCGAACCTGGGTCTGTATTGTAACCAAACAGAGTCTTAACCACTGGGCTAAGCTTCTGTTTGTGTTTGGTTTAAGACTGCTAAACTTATAACCAAACAGGGTCTGGTCATCTTCTCCAAAGAGAAGTCAAAGTCAGAAGACCCGGTCAAACTAAAAGTCAAACTCGTGATTTTTACGAGCAAATCTATGTTATATCTAAATTAACTTTGGAGAAACATTGTATAAGCATAAAAGAATTTATTGAAACAATAAAAACGAACCGGTATTGAAAGGATGATCGGATTGAAAAATTCCGGCGAAAAAGTGAGTACTCCGGCGAGTTGCAGGTTTTAATCTGACGATTTCGGGTGTTTAAGTGTTTGTAAATGGTGTGGAATGTTGCTAGGAATGCAAGGAACTTAAATACACGAAGTTTGGATCTCAGATTCGACACAAATTAGTGGATTTGATCTACTTTTATTTTTTTTTAAATTCTTTTTCTTTTGAGTGTTTTGGCACCATAATGTGTCGTTTGAATGATTGGGATTAGTAGGGATAGGTTGGGTATCATGTGGGTAACTTTACAGGTCAAAAAAATTGGATTAAAGTCGAGTTTTGGTGATTTTTGACGAGATCCGCGAACCTGCGGATATGTTTATATTTTCAGATCGATTTGAAAGTGTATATATATATAATAAAATTCATAAACTATCAGCTTGGTTGTGCGTGTTGTTTGTTTCCGAATCGGCGCGGGTTCGATTCCATGTGAGGCCGGTTCATAAGGATTTCAAAAAAAACCTTTTTAATATCAGTTATTAATATTTAATTAATAATAATATTATATTCTAATGTGAGTATATATTAATTAATGTTCTATATATTATCAGCTCTGTACAGAGGATAAACTGGTTAAGTCGTTCGTGTTACAACCGCAAGGTCTCGAGTTCGATCCTCACACACGCCGGTTCCAGGGGATTTATCCCTTTTATTCCGATTTTTGAAAAATTACACTTAGGTCCCTGTAGTTTCATTTTTTACAAAATGGTCCCTCAAGTTTCCGGAAGTTAAAAAAACAACCCCTAAACTTTGTTACAAAATACAGGGTTGGTCCCTGAAGTTTCGAAAAATGTCAAAATTGGTCCCTGTACTGTTCAGTTAAATGAGTTAAATGGGTTAAGATTTTAAAGAAGGAATCCTTATATGAGGACTAACTCAGTTAACATAATTCAGTTAAAATGAGTTTCTAAAAGTTAGTTTTAGTCCCTAGAGTTTAAGTTTCAAGAATGACCCAATGAACCTTGTACTTTTAAAACAAAATAAACTCTATTTATTTCTTTTTATAAATGAGTTTCAATAATGACCAAAAGGACCCTAAACTTGTAGTTTTCAATAATTGCGCTTTTAACCCTTGTATTTATAAAGTTTCAAAGAATGACAAATAGGTCCTTTAGATTGTAGTTTCACAAAATGTCACAATAACCCTTATAGTTTATATAACCGTGTTTAATAGCATAAAACTCAACAAAATTGCAATCGTTTCACGTGTTTGTATTGGTATAAGCATGTATAAGCACAAAGCAAGTATGTTCAAATAAGTTTTATTCCAAATGCGGTATTTGTTACAATGAAAGTCAAAGAAATACGAGTGTGAAAACCAAGGTGGTCACATCAAACACTATCGCTGCGTCTCCATCTGGATTCTCTGTTGGCCTGTATAGCTGCAATCAGGTATGTTATTCATGTTTTCCATTATGCCTAAAATAGAGTTAAGCAACATGTGGTATCAGAGCATATGTTGATTAATCTGTTCTGTTTTCATATCCGTTAATTATAGGATATAAATCTGGAAAACGGAATTTTTGTGACAACTCGAACTTTCGAGGTTAGTAACGTGTAATCTTGCGATCTTAACTCCGTTAAACTTAAACGATAACTTGGTAAATTAACTTATTGGAATTGGATCGGGCCGCGTATATCTTGGACTTTATGACTATACCTTACAAACGCATACCATGTCGGCCTAAATAGATTTCATGAGCCCAACTAGTCTGAGCCCAACTAGTCTTTGATGTGCTTTAATTGTTCCTTGTGTATGTCCTAATTAGTTCGGCCCAAAGTGTGAAGCCAAAGTAAACTGGTAGATCGGCCCACTTATTAATCGGTCCACTTGATTTAGTTGTGACCCTTGTATAGGCTTTTGTACGTAATCACCTTGTCAATCTCAAAACTAAAACAACAAACCCTAATCCCCCTTGACTCACGAACGGCAGGAGAACCCCCCCCCCCCCCACCCACTCATGAGATAGCATCTTGTTGTCGATCTTGGTTAGTGAAATCCAATCTATGCTCATTATTATTTAAATTTTTTATGTGTTAATGATTAGCAAAAGGGTTATATGATATTAATAATGTTATATGATAATGCTTGTGTTATATGATACTGAGTGTGATTCTGATGTTGATCATGCGATGGAAATACTTTTGAATTGCTAGTTCGGTAAACGAGATCATAGGATTAACTAATGATGGTTTGGCTGATGTATGTGGGGTAATGTGTGAGCTGAAAGATTTAGAGGTATGATGTATATATTAAACTGACTAAATATGTTATGATAGCATCTATATTAATCGGTGGCAAGGGTGAATAATTTATTGAGGTTTATGGTTGGGAAAGCAATGATTTGGTAATATAACATGCTATTAAATTAGTGTAGGGTCAGAATTGTATGCATAAATATTTGTTGGATCTCTTGTCGAAACTGGTAATTATGTGGGGATCTAGCATTGTTTTCTTTAGGAGGATTATTGATAGTTGCCAGAATATAAATGGGCTATGTTAAGGATTTTAACAATGAAAAGAGTGACATGTTGTTACTGATGTTGTTATGTGAAATTGCAACATGATTTTTAGACATATAGGGAACCGATTGGTTGTGTTAAACATATGACAATTATTGTTAGAAACACACAGTATATGGACGAAATGGGAATGTGAGTATGACCGAATTGTTTAAGCTTTGTGTAATCAGATTTTATTATTGGGAGCATATCGATAAACTGTTTGCTTGACTTTAGAATTTCTATGTTATGAGATTGAAATGAGATATTAATCAAATATAGTTATCGGCCATGATATTAAGAATAATCAGATTTCATTTAATGTCAAATGATTTGTTCCTTATCATGTCAATTCATGACATAGGCATGTGTAACTATATCTAGTATGTCATTATTGTTTGCATGTGAAGGTAATGGTGACCCATGTGCTATAGCTTCAATCTAATCAAAAACCAATTGAGCATTCTAATGATGTTGTTAGTGAAGAGTATCATGTGTAGTTATTTATGCCATGATGATGTTTTGTTGAAATCTGTGTACATTGATACAAGAACCGGCCATGACTAGGATTGTAGAAATTAATAACCACCTGTTACGTATATTATGAATACTTATTATCTATTATGCGATGATACTTACTTCGAATACACACTATGAACATACGTGAACAACGGGGACGTAAACTGATTATGTACGAAATCTAAACGCTTGCTATGTGATATGTGTTAACGGTATTTTGTGTGACTTGTTGCAAACGCGAATTGGATATGTGTTTACTGACTGTTCTTGGTAATCACGGTAGGGTATGGTTGACCAACTTAGTACGGGTAATGTGACGTAACTAATCTTACCGAGCAAAACTAAGGTGAGTTCACTACATTCGAGAATGCGTCCCAGTGGTTGGGGACAGTCAGTGGTCTGGGTAATAACGGGTATATTGGTTAATATTCTCACCTATCATCTTTGTAAGTCCCTTATTATGTTACCTGGAGGGTAACGGGTATTAGTTGGTAGCGCTACTTAGGTTTGGCACCCTCACACCGCTCCTAGATAGGACGGATGTGAACCAATGACCCAGTCGGGGCCCAGTACTAGATAGGAGTACGTGGGAAGGGCAGTCATGTATTTCAGGAGCCGTCTTGTTCGGAATTGAGATATTAACAATATTACTTGCATTGGTTAATGAACTGTTTTACATACAACTGGTAACAAACGTTTTCTAAAACTGTGAACTCGCCAGCTTTGTCTGATACACTTGTTACATGCTCGCAGGTCGTTAGGTACTTGGGAACAGGAACTTGCTGGCTGGAGGGCGTGAGTGGTCATGGTTGCATTGATGAGTTATTTATCAAACATTTATTTACTATGGTTGTTTAGAAAGTATTTTCATTATGTTACGTTAACGCTTCCGCTGAACTTGATGGTTTTTGAATTACTTATGTTTGGATTTTATTACTATTAAGTGATGAACTTTATTTTAAACTTATGGATTCAATGTAATTGGTGGCTCATTACTAGTGGTCACACGCCTAACAGGGACACTCCCTAAGTGGTAATTTGAGGGTGTGACAGTTTGGTATCAGAGCCACTGGTTATAGTGAACTTGGTTTTAAAACGTTTTTGAAAAACCAGACTAAAACCGAACAGTTCTGAAAACAAGAATACGACCATGACACTCAGCTCTAGATAGCAAGGTTCGTCCTTCGTTTAGTCATTGCACAGCATAACTAGTGAACACTTACATATGATATTGCCTGTGATTGCACGTTTAGCACAACAATATGAGTCCATGTATTACTTGCAAGTGTTAAGCGATTGATAGTGTGGTGTTACCCTAGAGATTCGTGACCCCTGTTTTGTGATATTCTTTGTTTGACATCTGAGTTTGAGGAACCATTTGACATGAGTTAGGAGGAACTGAGATGAGCATGCAAATCACAATATTATTGTGGGTGCACACATAATAATAACGTGGGGTGCATGTGCGTCCCAGTGAGACTTAACGAGTGAAAAAGGGGTTTTGTTCCGTTATTTGTTCGATGTGAAACACAACAGTCTATAAGAGTCATGGCAGTGGTTGACTCTTACTTGAGCGTGATCTTTTCACTCCTCTCTGAATCCTTTCGAATCTCGATGCTATCGAGTATTACCTGAACACCCATCTGAACGCCTAGCGAACTGCGTAGAACGTTAGGTGCCTGTATGAACGTCCCTGAGTTGGATGCCGCAGCATTGAATGATCTGTATATACCTTTCTCACTTACCTTCGTTTACTGGAACTCAACGTATTGACGACTTAGACCCCGAAGAGCGATCACTTCTGCAACACTCTGGAAACATGCCGTGTAATACTCAGTCAACTTGAAAGTATTTGGACGACCCTGATTACCGGCAACGAACACCAGCGAATTGATTTCAATCGAATCCTTAACCCCAGCCGGCGACTCATGGGAGTCAACTCTTACAAATCAATCGGGACATAAGCAATGACAATAGACTACGGTGTGGAATGCGTAGCTGTCAGCACAATGAGTAGCGTCTTAGTACGTGGCGCGGAACGGGAAAAGATGGACCATGTCGATGAAAGATCGTAGGGCTTCGCTTCAAGCAACGACAGTGGAGGTAACAGTTACGGCAACATCAAGGTACTTGTAACCGTAGCCCACAGTATAGAAATGAAGGTGCCTATGGCATGGATAGGCCGTTGATAATTCAAGATGACAACCAAGGGGATGACGACAAGTATTGGAATTCCTTGTAACGAAAACAACAACACTGGAAATGATGTTCGTGGAAGGGCATTTAGGATTGACATGGGCGACGCCAGGATTATAGCAACACGGTGGCCTGCATGTTCTTGGTAATTAAACGACTTGTTCCTGTTCTGTCTAACCCTGATGATTCTTGAAACCAAGCCTGTTGGGAATCCGACTGATGGCAAGTCAAGGGAAACCTCTTATGTTCGTAGGGATGCAAACTCAACCTTGTGGGATAAGTGTTCGACATTGACCTTTCTTCTGTTATTCTTGATAAATGTACCCGGTGAAGAGAAAATTTTACGTATCCCACTCTTTAGTGGAGGATTGTTACCTGTTCTAACACGTCAGAGTGGCACAACGGTTAGCATCATTTCAGCAATGAAAACCAGGAGTGTCTACAGAGGGATTACCCCGCTATTTTAGCAACTGTTATTGACGTTAAGGTTAGGAATAAGAGGATCGAGGATCCACCAGTTGTTCGTGACTACCCTCAATGTGCTACCCGAGGAACTTCCAGGATTATCTCCACAGCTGCTAGGTAGGATCCCAATTGACCTCACGCCAGAGGCAGTTCTAGCTACTCGTACTCCTTACCGTTTTGCACCAGGAGTGTGCAGGAGCTGTTTACTCAACTACAGGAACTGTCAGACAGGAGTTTTCGCTTTAAGGAGCCCCGTTATACCCATGAAGAGAATCCTTTTCGAATGTGTACTGAATATCAGGAACTCAGTAAGGTGACAGTTGAGAACCGTTTGCCTCAACCCTGCATTGACACCCGTTGAAAGGTTGTGAGGGTCAAGTCAAGCCCCCCCCCATTCGAGGATTGTTTAACGAACAAGCTTTCATCAGATGGGAGTCCAATGGGAGAATGTTCCTGGAACGCCATATCGAACGCAATGCGGCCAGTGTGACTTGGAGTTAATCAACACACCAGTAGCTTTATGGACCACATGAATCGACCGTGTTTATCGACGATGTTTTGGGTCATTTCCAGGAGAAAGAAACACCATGAACGTCACTTGTATTTCATTGTAGAGCTTCTAGGGGAGGAGCACCTACGTGCGAAGTCTAGCTAAGTGTGACTTCCGGGTTCGAGAAGTATACATTTTTGGTCATGTGAACAACGAGACACTATCACAGATTCATCACAGGATTTTCGAAGATCGCGCAGCTCTAATTTCTTTAACACAGCAGGGTTCTGTGTATTCGTGGGAAACGAAACAGGAAAACGTCCCTTCAAGCTTTTGAAACTCGACAATACAATGTACTGAGTATTGTCTTTACCCGAGGATACGAGTGATCTAGTGGTATACCATGACGATTCGAATCAGAGTCCCAGTTACGCGACGATGCAACACGAAAAGACGATGACTTACATGGTGGATTAACAGGAAGAATTGCACGACACACAACCATGGTAGAAGCCACGACTTCGGATTTGAGCTGGAGGCATTACTTGGACGGTACCCAAATGCATTACATAGACCGATCACAAGGGCCTCCCGTGTACCTTTATTTCGGAAGAGCTAATCATGTAATAGCATCGCTGGATTACGACTGTGAAACCTAAACGTGCTCGAGCTTTCAGCTCACTACCGACTCTAACTTACCTGATCAGACTCGCTCTGTTCAAACTGGAAAACTGAAGGAAGAGAAATTACAAGTTAAACCCATGTGGGGCATGAAGAAGCAACCGTTGGTAGGTCGGACGATATTCGCTACCTCATGGAACGAATGTGGGTCTCATTATACGCCAACTGTAGGGAAACTCATGTTGAACAAAGCACACCGACCTCGATATTCTACACGTCTGGGTTATGATGAGAGATATTAGGATCTATAAATCTCGTACTGGTGATCGGGCATGAAGGCCCACATAGCAAGGTGTGTGAACGACGTTTGACTTGTGTGAAAGCCAAGGTGGAACATTAGAAACTTTCTGGGTTGTGTCAGTAACCAGAAACACCCATTTGGAGGATTGGAACAGACTGCCACAGATTTTGTCACTGGTCTACCTAAAACTCAGAACGGAAACAGTATCACCTGGGTGATCGTTGATTGTCTCATGCAACCAGTACACCCTCTTGCAATCAAGGAAACTGACGAGTCTTCACAGCTTGTGGATATTCCTCTGAGAGAGGCGGTTTTTTAGGCACGAGATGTCAACTCCTGTTACCTTTGATTTTGAGCTATACCTGATTTATGACAGACGATACACAACACCCATGGCTCGCGTTAGGACCAGAACATTGCTTATCACCGTTGGACAAACGGTCAGAGTAAACGAACTCCCCTGACACTCGAAGACATGCTGCGAACATGTGTGAGAATAACTGGGTGTAAATTGGAAGGATGTATACTTTTGGCTGAGTTCTACCGTAGTTGTTACCCTTCTAGTATTCAGACAGCTCTGTTGAGGCATTATAGAGACGATAATGCCAACCTTCTTGTTAGACTGAGATGGTTGACAACTTAATTACTGGTCCAGGACTGGTACTCGAAACTCTTGGGAAGGTTGTTTGGACCGGGAGTCGATTGGCGGCAACGCGTGACCGTCAGGAAAGCTGATAAACTTGGGAAACGCTGGAAGATCGCTGTAGGCGATCGTATCGTGTTGAAAGTCTCACCCTGGTAGGGTGTGGAATGCTTGGGAAGCATGGTGAGCTTAACTGACGTCACGATGGATCTTTCAACAGTCTGGGAAGAATCGGTAGCGTAGCTTACAAACTCGAGTTACCTGGCGAATTAGATAACGTACACGATGTCATTTATGTCTCGAACCTAAAGAAGCGTCTGTTTGACGCAACACTTGTGATACTCTTGTTGAGAAACCCACTGTTAACACAGACGAATTGCAATCGTGAGAGTTCGTTGGAACTCAAGACGTGGACCGAAGTTCCTGTGAGAACGCGAAGATCAGGTGAAGCTCTGTAATCCCTGATTGTTCAAACGGTGGGACCAACTTTTGATATCATAGGCGAATTTCGGGACGAAATTCCCTTTCAAGTTGGGGATGATGTGGCACCTGAGCAAAATCTGCAACAATCTTGGTTTCTCACTTCACTCCTCTGTGATTACTTGTCAAATTTCGGGATGAAATTTCTTTCAAGTTGGGGATGATGTGACAACTCGAACTTTTGAGGTTAGTAACGTGTAATCTTGCGATCTTAACTCCGTTAAACTTAAACGATAACTTGGTAAATTAACTTATTGGAATTGGATCGGGCCGCGTATATCTTGGACTTTATGACTATACCTTACAAACGCATACCATGTCGGCCTAAATAGATTTCATGAGCCCAACTAGTCTGAGCCCAACTAGTCTTTGATGTGCTTTAATTGTTCCTTGTGTATGTCCTAATTAGTTCGGCCCAAAGTGTGAAGCCAAAGTAAACTGGTAGATCGGCCCACTTATTAATCGGTCCACTTGATTTAGTTGTGACCCTTGTATAGGCTTTTGTACGTAATCACCTTGTCAATCTCAAAACTAAAACAACAAACCCTAATCCCGCTTGACTCACGAACGGCAGGAGAAACCCCCCCCCCCCCCCCACCCACTCATGAGATAGCATCTTGTTGTCGATCTTGGTTAGTGAAATCCAATCTATGCTCATTATTATTTAAATTCTTTATGTGTTAATGATTAGCAAAAGGGTTATATGATATTAATAATGTAATATGATAATGCTTGTGTTATATGATACTAAGTGTGATTCTGATGTTGATCATGCGATGGAAATACTTTTGAATTGCTAGTTCGGTAAACGAGATCATAGGATTAACTAATGATGGTTTGGCTGATGTATGTGGGGTAATGTGTGAGCTGAAAGATTTAGAGGTATGATGTATATATTAAACTGACTAAATATGTTATGATAGCATCTATATTAATCGGTGGCAAGGGTGAATAATTTATTGAGGTTTATGGTTGGGAAAGCAATGATTTGGTAATATAACATGCTATTAAATTAGTGTAGGGTCAGAATTGTATGCATAAATATTTGTTGGATCTCTTGTCGAAACTGGTAATTATGTGGGGATCTAGCATTGTTTTCTTTTAGGAGGATTATTGATAGTTGCCAGAATATAAATGGGCTATGTTAAGGATTTTAACAATGAAAAGAGTGACATGTTGTTACTGATGTTGTTATGTGAAATTGCAACATGATTTTTAGACATATAGGGAACCGATTGGTTGTGTTAAACATATGACAATTATTGTTAGAAACACACAGTATATGGACGAAATGGGAATGTGAGTATGACCGAATTGTTTAAGCTTTGTGTAATCAGATTTTATTATTGGGAGCATATCGATAAACTGTTTGCTTGACTTTAGAATTTCTATGTTATGAGATTGAAATGAGATATTAATCAAATATAGTTATCGGCCATGATATTAAGAATAATCAGATTTCATTTAATGTCAAATGATTTGTTCCTTATCATGTCAATTCATGACATAGGCATGTGTAACTATATCTAGTATGTCATTATTGTTTGCATGTGAAGGTAATGGTGACCCATGTGCTATAGCTTCAATCTAATAAAAAACCAATTGAGCATTCTAATGATGTTGTCAGTGAAGAGTATCATGTGTAGTTATTTATGCCATGATGATGTTTTGTTGAAATCTATGTACATTGATACAAGAACCGGCCATGACTAGGATTGTAGAAATTAATAACCATCTGTTACGTATATTATGAATACTTATTATCTATTATGCGATGATACTTACTTCGAATACACACTATGAACATACGTGAACAACGGGGACGTAAACTGATTATGTACGAAATCTAAACGCTTGCTATGTGATATGTGTTAACGGTATTTTGTGTGACTTGTTGCAAACGTGAATTGGATATGTGTTTACTGACTGTTCTTGGTAATCACGGTAGGGTATGGTTGACCAACTTAGTACGGTTAATGTGACGTAACTAATCTTACCGAGCAAAACTAAGGTGAGTTCACTACATTCGAGCATGCGTCCCAGTGGTTGGGGACAGTCAGTGGTCTGGGTAATAACGGGTATATTGGTTAATATTCTCACCTATCATCTTTGTAAGTCCCTTATTATGTTACCTGGAGGGTAACGGGTATTAGTTGGTAGCGCTACTTAGGTTTGGCACCCTCACACCGCTCCTAGATAGGACGGATGTGAACCAATGACCCAGTCGGGGCCCAGTACTAGATAGGAGTACGTGGGAAGGGCAGTCATGTATTTCAGGAGCCGTCTTGTTCGGAATTGAGATATTAACAATATTACTTGCATTGGTTAATGAACTGTTTTACATACAACTGGTAACAAACGTTTTCTAAAACTGTGAACTCGCCAGCTTTGTCTGATACACTTGTTACATGCTCGCAGGTCGTTAGGTACTTGGGAACAGGAACTTGCTGGCTGGAGGGCGTGAGTGGTCATGGTTGCATTGATGAGTTATTTATCAAACATTTATTTACTATGGTTGTTTAGAAAGTATTTTCATTATGTTACGTTAACGCTTCCGCTGAACTTGATGGTTTTTGAATTACTTATGTTTGGATTTTATTACTATTAAGTGATGAACTTTATTTTAAACTTATGGATTCAATGTAATTGGTGGCTCATTACTAGTGGTCACACGCCTAACAGGGACACTCCCTAAGTGGTAATTTGAGGGTGTGACAGTTTGGTATCAGAGCCACTGGTTATAGTGAACTTGGTTTTAAAACGTTTTTGAAAAACCAGACTAAAACCGAACAGTTCTGAAAACAAGAATACGACCATGACACTCAGCTCCAGATAGCAAGGTTCGTCCTTCGTTTAGTCATTGCACAGCATAACTAGTGAACACTTACATATGATATTGCCTGTGATTGCACGTTTAGCACAACAATATGAGTCCATGTATTACTTGCAAGTGTTAAGCGATTGATAGTGTGGTGTTACCCTAGAGATTCGTGACCCCTGTTTTGTGATATTCTTTGTTTGACATCTGAGTTTGAGGAACCATTTGACATGAGTTAGGAGGAACTGAGATGAGCATGCAAATCACAATATTATTGTGGGTGCACACATAATAATAACGTGGGGTGCATGTGGTTGTAAAACAAGGTTTCCAAGGCCGAGTACTCCCCGAGTAGTCGCTACAAGGCAGGCTGCCGAGTCGACTTTCTTTGACTCCGCCTAATTACTCGGAGTCGGTCAAACGCGGTCAACGTCGGCCATAATTGGATCTAGTAGGTCAACTCGGGCCTAGTTTGACTTAAATAATAATATAACATAATTTCTATGCCTATCATATTAAAGAATGATATCATTTTCACGTATTTTGTTACAAATATTAGTAACTTTGTGTTATTTGACATATATTTAGTCCCCAAAAAGTAATTTCTTTATAATTTAATGTGACAACCCTCACTAAACCAGGTATCCGTACGACTTAATTAATAATTAATTATTGCTTAATTACTGTGCTTGCTTGAACTTGTGAATAAACTGCTACTTGAACACTGATACATGTACTTACTTGCATCATACTTTACTTGCTGTCACTACATTATTTACATGACTGAACCTTAGTGACAAACATGATGCACAAAAAAAGCACAGTAGCACTATAACGGATAACCTATTGAACATGCTGATAAAGCCAGCATCAGGCAAACACTGCCTCTAAGGCCTGTATGAGCCAGAAATATTTTGCTACACTAGTGGTGAGTGTAGGGATACAAGGGTTGTAGAACTGCGTCTCTAGGAATAAGTTACAATGACTGGATGTGCCTAAAACGTACTCTAAGTACAAAACTCAGCACTTTACATAATAATTCAGCTTTTAGCTAACTAATAAAGTGCCAAAACATGAGAAAAATATTACTAGACACTTTCCAAAGTGTCAAGAATGAGTTGTGTCACTAAAAAGGGTATTAACGACACTTTAAGCTTTGTTAAGCACTTTGACGGATTACTATCCAACCGAACAACCGGACTATACCCGAAACATGAAAATATTGTTATTTTCATTATTTATCTTTTTCTGAGCCAGTTAGGATCCCTGAACACCCTAACACCCATTGTAACGCGTAACACACAACTAACCAAGTTAATCTCTAAACTTAACTTAGTTAACCTAACTAAGTAACCAACTAATGGTTAGAAGCCAACTAAAGACCCCCCCCCCCCATTGAAATCGGCCCCATCAAGGGGAGACAAGCCTTGATTTCTTTTTATTATTTTAATCAAGGTGTTTAAAATCTAGAAGGCACATGATCCATTGGATTAAAACTCCATAATTGTCTATAAGTATCACTATATGCACATAAGGATAATCACTCCACACTTCACCACAAACTCTCTCCTCTCTTGCTCTCCACACTCACGGCCGAACACCCCCTTGGCCCTCCATCCATTTTCGAGTTCGATCTTCATATTCCAAGGTTACACAAACATCAAGGGTCACGTATTAGGGAGCTTGGTGCACTCGGAGCTCGAAGGACCTCTTTCCCTAGCTTTTATCCACCTCGTTTGCGCGTAGATTCTTCCCTAGCCTCGAGCTAGTGGTATGATGTTTAAATCCCTAACTTGAACTATTCTAATGTGGTTAATACGATTTGTAACGGTTAAAACTCGAAATCTCACAAAATGATGCATTAAAGTCTACTAAAAATGCTATAAGTGTTGGATAATAGCTCATATGTTGTGTAAATGTTGTAGTAATTGAAATTTGTGATTATTTAGACCCGATCTATGTTGTGGTAGCTCGGATCATCACTTAACCCGGTTTGGTCATGATCACGAATCATGACATAAGGTTGTTTTGAATAGAACAAGGGTTAAAGGGTGAAACTCTACCACACACGAGTCATGAACTTGTGTAAAAATGTTTTACTTGTGGAATAGTGTTTAAAACTAGCAGATCTACATATCTGCAAGTGGTATTTTCAAAGGACCAAGCGTTAAAGAAATCATGCTTTCTAAAAATGGATCTTACACTAACAAGAATGGTTTTTAGAACACACAAGTGTGTAAACACTTGTGTAACACAAAGTTTTGACAAAATAACTATTTTTGTAAAAGTTGACGAGAAGTTGTAAAGACGGAACTTCCATAAAAACGAGGTCTTTACAAAATCGGATTATTTTATATAAAGGTCCACTAAAAGTAATAAGATTTACTTCACAGTTTGGATAAATCACAAGTTCATGAAGTTTATGCGATTATATACATATTTTGACTAGTTTGTGATTTGAACATTGTTTTGGTTGATTGAGAAAATTGTTGGTTGATTTATAAAAGAAAATGATACGCTTGAAAGCGTGGCCACCTCCAGTTACAGAGGAAACTCTGGCGAAATTTTTCCAAAAACCTAACACTTAGAAATATTTTCACTATAAGTGTTAGAAATACATTTTGACTTGTTTTCAAAATATAAGTTTCGCCACAACTACATTCACAAAACATCGGAGGTGAGATTTTCACAAAATAAAACGTGATACATAAATATATTTAGTATATATTTTTCACAACATCACTTGTATAAGTGTTTATGATTATTTTGTGAACGACATAAATATTATTTTTAGAGTAAAAATAATATTACTAAGTATTATTTTGGGGAAATCACATGTATGAAAATATAATGTTTTTGAGAAGAATATTTATATTTTGGAGTTGGAAATAAAATATATTAAGTGAGACTTAATAGTGAAATCTGAATGTTACGAACGCACATGTATTAAATCCCCCATCCTTGGGAATGAGAATAACTACCAAGTATATACAGAACGTAAACACGAAATAGTTGCCTAACTATTTCCCAAAAACTTAAACCATAAAGCTAAGGCACGGCCGTCCGTCTAATAGAGTTAGCACGTGTAGGTCGTCATACAGCTGATTGATTTGGAGGCATACTTGGTAGAGACGCACCACTGTGAGTTCATGTCCCCCTTTTCTCTTAACTGTTTTCAGTTTTCTAAACTGCGGGGGTGAAATACATGTTACTTTGTTTACAAGTACTTTATACACGGTATGGTTAGCGTAAGGAGGTTTATTACTTAGATCATGTGAGTGGGTAGGCAGAAACTGGAGGCCATTAATCCTCATTGTAGGACCGAGGGACGTAAGCGGTAGATCTATCTGGGTGTAGCGAGCCCAACTCTAGGCCCAACAGAACGGACCTCTGGAAGGCCCAACAGAACGGACCTTGGAGTGACTTTGTACCCAACACTAAATCTGCTAGGTTTGAGTCTTCCTACTTGCACTTCACATATATCAATGGCCTTGCAAACCATTGGTGATCTCTTTTCCTTATTTGCTACATACCAAGACTATTTTTATACTCACAAAGGTTTACTTACTCACTTACATATGAACTCGCTCAACATTATTGTTGATTTTTCAACTTACATGTATTTCAGGAAATTAAAGATCTGGCGCGGTATGTTATGTTTTCCCGCTGCATAAGGGTTCCAAGGTCATCCCAGTTTAGGAAATGTGACTCTTTCCTGGACAAGTCACAAATCTTAAACTGCGTTTATTTCATATCGGTGTTTATGTTATTCAAGACAATGTTTTATGTTATGAGGTTGTAAGTCCCTAAGACAATGTTATGTTACTTCGGTTTTAAAACTTAAATCTATGGATGATCTTGCATGATTTTATTTCATATAGCTTTGTTATGGTTAAGCTATGGTATTAAGAAGTCACACCAAAATCAACCACGCTTCCGCAAAGCCAGGGTGTGACAGCTTGGTATCAGAGCTCTGATCATAGCGAACTAGGATTCTTTCTCGAGTCTAGACTATGATCACAAGGGCTCTCACGAAAACATTTTTCTGCATACCACTTAAGTCCAGATCCAAAACATTTTACAAACAAATGTTGAGCACATTTTATTATTTATAGGCTCAGTCTAGAAGGGCTGAGGCTCGGTCTGAGAGGCCGAGGCTCGGTCTGAGAGATCGAGGTAGTTGGCTAGTTGGACTAGGAAGAGTAAGCTCAGTCTTGGAGGCTGAGGCTCGGTATTGGAGACCGAGGCTCGGTCTGAGAGATCGAGGTAGTTGGCTAGTTGGACTAGGAAGAGTAGGCTCAGTCTTGGAAGCTGAGGCTCGGTATTGGAGACCGAGGCTCGATCTGAGAGGTCGAGGTAGATGATAGAGCAGTCTTAGAGACTGGGAGAAATTGGCTAGTGGGACTAGGAGAATGATTTGAATGCTTACTTGGTGACTTATGTGATTATTTGATTGTATGATTGACTGTTTGTGCATGTTGTGTTTATGTTACAGACATTATGGACACCTCTGGCACTGGTGATTCAGACACCACAGGACCTAGACCTATAGTATCGGACGACCTAGAGTCTTCTGAGCGTGAGGTTCACACATCCGACGTTACGAGCACGGACGAGGATGATTTCCAGCCCTTTGCCTTACCTGATGGTGCTGATGAGCTCGCTGATGGCCCTTTGGCCGGGGACCTACCGTTAGTGGAGATCCCTGCTCCCATACCCTTAGCTGTTTATCCTGCCTATGATTTGCTTCTCGACGCCGACGCTGATGACGACGTCGATCTTGTTGATGACGAGCCTTTGGAGGATGAGGTTCAGGGCGAGGCCCTTCTTGCTGCTGGTGATCTTTTGATGATCGCAGATGCTCCCGCCGAGGAGTCTCCTGCTCACTCTCCGGTCCCAGACTCTTTTGAGTCTGTGGCCTCCGCACCTTCACATACTCAGAGTGCGCAGCACTTTTCTCATGGATCAGATCCCGACCAGGCATCCTCTGTTGCCCCTATTCCTAGTTTCACTTTCGACCATGATGATGTGGAGGATTCCGATCCTGTCTTTCCCCCAGGATTCGACCCAGATGAGGATATAGAGTTTATACCCATGGATCAGCCTATGGAGGATCCAGTCGACCCAGTTGATCCCATCAACCCTGAGTTTGATTTTGAGATGGCCTTTGATGAGCCCGAGCAGCCACTAGACCCTGCTCCTGACCCAGTACTTGAGCATGACCCAGTTCATGCCGACGCACCTATTATTGAGCCTGTCGTTGCTGACCCACCTATTGATGATCCCCCTATAGATGCTCCATTGTTGGAGGGCGATCATGTCCTTGTTGCTGATCATGTTGATCCCCCACTCATTGCTGATGCACCAGTTGACCCCCTTGTTGTACCTCACCATGATCCTATGCCAGCCCAGTTTGATCGTGCGCTTTTTGAGGCACGGATCGACCCCCGAGACGAGCACGCCCAGTGTGGGTGGATTCCGGCTGATGACGAGGTCCCACCTTTTCCCCCACAGATCCCTGATACACGTCACATTGATACTTCCTTTTCATTTCCTCAGTTTACACCTCCAGCACGAGCTGGAGAAGGTTCTTCGGCACACCCTTTTGGGCATGTACCAGTATCTATCCCTGCTATACCACCATCTGCTACTTTTCCCACTGTTTCTCCATTTCATGTGGCACCTTTTGATCCTACCAGTGAGCCGTTCCTTTGGGCACCACACTCTGCTATGCCACCTACTGACCCCTACCATTCTTTCCACATGGGGTATACTATCGAGGACGTTTTGATGTCTTTTGTCGCTCAGCACGAGGCACACACACAGCGCATTCAGGAGCTTGAGAGAGCTCAGACGCCGCCATGTCCGTGCCAGGGTCAGACCCACTCTCCGTTGCAGCCCTCTCGACCTGTACCACCAGACTATGCTGCACGTCTTTTGGCCCTGGAGCAGCAGGTTGCTTCATTCTTACGCACCCAGAGAGCCATGGAGGAGGACTGGCTCCATTTGCGCCGCTTGTTTTACACTCACTTTCCCCCTCCTCCACCGCCATCCGTGTAGAGCTCTTCAGTACCGTATAGGTAGACATTGGTGAGAAGACGGTGAATGCTTTTGACTGCACAGCATTTTTGGAGACTACATTTGATTCTGACTTTTGTTGACATGTATTTGATGTATTGACACTGATTCGATATAGTTTTTGGACTAGGGTGATCTAGCCCTTAGTCGACTGATGTTGTATGACACTGTGATGTACTTGTACGCTTACTATGTGGTCTCAATATATGGCAATCGCAGTATTCTCATCAATTTGATGCTTGATTTGGTTAATTGTATTTTAGGACATGGGATGTTGTGTGATTGATGTTTGCGACATGAGATGTTGTGTGATTGATATGATTATAACATGAGATGTTATGTACTATTACTATCGTTATATACATACGCTAAATTATGACCTGACTTATGTAATATAACTATGGCCTGACCAACGTAAACACATCTTTTAGAAGATGCCGCCGAGACGTGAGACACACATGCCTACTAATGAGGCAGAACTCCAGTAAATTATCGCTGCTGCCATTGCACAATACGCCGCCTCTCAAGGAGGGACTAGTGGAAGCAACTCTGGAAACAACAATAATCCACCTCATGGATGCACCTACAAGCAGTTTCTTGACTGCAAACCGGTCAACTTTGATGGCACAGGAGGTGCTGTCGCCTTTGTTCGTTGGGCCGAGAAAACTGAATTTGTTCTACGCATGAGCAAATGCGCACTGGATCAGCAAGTCACCTATATCTCAGGGCTATTCTTGGATGGAGCCCTCTCTTGGTGGAATTTGCAAGTGCAGACACTTGGTGAAGCTGCAGCCTACGCGCTAACCTGGACCGAACTGAAGGAACTTATGCGCAAAAAGTACTGCTCTCGCGCGGAAATCCAAAGATTGGAAACCGAGTTCTGGCATTTGAAAATGGACGGTCCAAAGATCGCAGAATACGTCCAAAGGTTCCATGACTTATCGCATGTGGTACCCTACATGGTCACTCCGGAGTTCAAGCGGATTGAACGTTTCATTTGGGGATTAGCTCCTCAAATCATAAGCATGGTGACCTCATCAAAGCCTGCGACCATTACTGAGGCGATCGATTTGAGCGTGGCTCTCACAGAGGAAGCTATTCGCCTGAACAAGTTTGATGATGCTGAGCCTAAGAAGAAAGAGACTCACGTCGAGTCGTCAGGAGGTAACAAACGGAAGTTCTCGAACTTCAAGCCGGGCGCCAGTGTGGTGGTTAAGAAAGGAGGATCAGACACGCCAGCTCAGGTTACAGCTGGTAGAGGGAATAAAGGAAAGGGATACATGGGCACCCAACCTAAGTGCAACGACTGCCAATGCCACCATTCTGGTCGATGCGGGCCAAAAGTATGCGAAGCATGTGGGAAACGTGGCCACTTGAAGGACACTTGTTGGGCCACTGCTGGCCAGGGAGGCTAGGGAGGATTCGGAAACAGAAATTACAACCGGGGTGGGAATGGAAATCGCCCACAAGGAAACTATGGAGGTAACGAGAATCGAGGCAACAATGCTAACCAAGCGGGCGCCGTGAATCGTAATCAGAGGAATGATCAAGCTGGTGGAAACGGGCAAAGACTTGGATGCTTTAACTGCGGTGATATCGGGCATTTTAAGAAGAACTGCCCAGAGTTAAACCAAGCCCGTGGAAGAGTGTTCCAAATCGAAGCAAGGGAAGCGCGCCAGGACCCCAATGTCGTTACTGGTACGTTCCCTGTAAATCAACGCTATGCATCCGTTTTATTTGATACTGGTGCCGATTATAGCTTCGTGTCGTTAGAGTTTAAGAATATGCTTGGGTTAGCCACTAATAAGTTAGATACTCCATACTCAATCGAATTGGCTAATGGGAAGTTAGTAGAAGCCAATGAAGTGATCAGAGGTTGTGTGATCGAATTGGGAGAACGTGAGTTTGCTTTGGATTTACCACCAGTCCAGTTGGGAAGCTTCGACGTGGTGGTAGGAATGGATTGGTTATCAGGCAACAAGGCTGAGATTGTTTGTCACGAAAAGATCGTTCGTATCCCAACCAAAGATGGCGAAACAATTGTGGTTCACGGGGAGAAGCGTGATACGCCATTGAGGATTATCAGCTGCCTGAAAGCGCGAAAGTGTTTGCAGAAGGGATGTGTTACCTTCCTGGCACACATTGTGGATAAGAAGGCTGCTGAGCCAAGAATCGAAGACATCCCTGTCGTGAGGGAATACCCAGAAGTCTTCCCAGAAGACTTACCTGGATTGCCACCTCAGAGACAAGTAGAGTTCCGCATTGACTTAGTTCCAGGCGCCGCGCCTGTGGCTAAGGCACCTTATAGACTTGCTCTGTCTGAGATGCAGGAACTGTCGACACAACTCCAAGAGTTGTTAGACAAGGGTTTTATCCGACCAAGCTTCTCGCCTTGGGGAGCTCCGGTCCTGTTTGTCAAGAAGAAGGAGGGTAGTTTTCGTATGTGCATCGACTACCGGGAGCTGAACAAGCTGACGATCAAGAATAGATATCCTCTGCCAAGAATTGATGATCTGTTTGATCAACTGCAAGGTTCAAGCTTTTACTCAAAGATCGATTTGCGATCTGGATACCATCAGTTAAGGATACAAGAGGAGAGTATCCCGAAGACAGCCTTCAGAACTCGTTATGGACACTACGAGTTCCTTGTTATGCCGTTTGGTTTGACAAACGCACCTGCAGCCTTTATGGACTTGATGAATAGAGTCTGCAAGCCGTACTTGGACAAGTTCGTGATTGTGTTTATCGACGACATCTTGATTTATTCAAGGGCAAAGGCTGAGCACGAGCAGCATCTAAGAGCTATTTTGGAGCTGCTGAAGAAGGAACAGTTGTATGCCAAGTTCTCTAAGTGCGAGTTTTGGCTACGTGAAGTCCAATTTCTTGGACACGTGGTGAATGGAGATGGAATCCATGTGGATCCAACAAAGATCGAAGCGATCAAGAATTGGGAAACGCCAAAGACGCCAACCGAGATTCGACAATTCTTGGGTTTGGCTGGCTACTATCGAAGGTTCATTGAGGACTTTTCGAAGATCGCTCAACCATTGACGCTCCTCACGCAGAAAGATAAGGAGTTTGATTGGGGAATCAAACAGGAAGAAGCATTCCAGATATTGAAGGAAAAGCTCTGCAATGCGCCAATCTTAGCACTACCGGAAGGTACAGATGATTTTGTGGTATACTGCAACGCTTCGCGTCAAGGATTGGGTTGTGTGTTGATGCAACGCCAAAAGGTTATTGCTTACGCATCGCGTCAACTGAAAGTGCACGAAAAGAACTATACCACACATGATTTGGAGCTTGGCGCAGTGGTATTTGCTTTAAAGATCTGGAGACACTACCTTTATGGTACAAAGTGTACAATCTTCACAGATCACAAGAGCCTACAGCACATATTCAACCAGAAGGAGTTGAATATGAGACAGAGACGATGGGTTGAGCTGCTAAACGATTACGACTGCGAGATAAAGTATCATCCAGGGAAGGCGAATGTAGTCGCCGATGCCCTAAGTCGAAAGGAGAGGATCAAGCCCATAAGGGTTAGAGCTTTAGAAATGATTATCCGAACCGATCTTTCCTTGCGCATTCGTGCCACGCAGAAAGAAGCTCTCAAGGAAGGAAACCTTGAAGAAGAATATCTCCGTGGGATGGAGAAGCTTTTGGTACCAAACGAGGAAGGAACGTTATGTTTTGAGAAAAGGATTTGGGTTCCTTTGTTTGGAGGTTTAAGGAAGGTGATTTTCGATGAAGCTCACAAGTTGCGGTACTCTATCCATCCAGGAGCGGATAAGATGTACCAAGATCTCAAGGATTACTATTGGTGGCCTAGGATGAAAGGCGATGTTGCTGTATATGTGAGCAAATGTTTAACATGCGCTAAGGTTAAAGCGGAATACCAGAAGCCGTCAGGACTTCTGCAACAACCTGAGATTCCCAAGTGGAAATGGGAACAAATCTCCATGGATTTTATTACGAAATTGCCAAGAACGCCAAGAGGCCATGACACTATTTGGGTAATAGTGGATCGATTAACGAAGTCAGCACACTTCTTACCTATCAGAGAGAAGGATAATACGAGCAAATTGGCTGAAATTTACATGAGAGAGAACGTCGCGCGCCATGGAGTACCTCTCTCAATCATCTCTGATAGAGACGGAAGGTTTGTGTCAAGGATATGGCAATCCTTCCAAGAAGCCTTTGGCTCACAATTGAATCTGAGCACTGTGTTTCATCCGCAAACTGACGGTCAGAGCGAGCGAACGATACAGACTTTGGAAGACATGCTGAGAGCGTGTGTTATGGATTTGGGCGGTAGCTGGGACAAACATTTGCCTTTGGTCAAATTTTCATACAACAACAGCTACCACACCAGTATTGGTGTCGCGCCATTTGAAGCCCTTTACGGAAGCAAGTGTCGATCACCCTTATGTTGGGCTGACGCAGGTGATAGGCAGCTTGCTGGTCCCGAAATCGTCCAAGAGATGACAGACAAGATTGCGCAGATTCTTAAACGCATCGAAGCAGCTCGCCACAGACAGAAGGCCTATGCGGATCCAAACCGGAAACATGTGGAATTCCAAGTTGGAGAAATGGTGTTATTGAAAGTTTCACCCTGGAAGGGTGTGGCACGCTTCGGAAAGCGTGGGAAGTTAAATCCGCGCTACATTGGTCCTTTCAGAATTCTGGAAAGAATAGGACTAGTAGCATACAAGTTGGACCTGCCTGCTGAACTCCATTCAGTCCACGATACATTTCATGTATCCAACCTAAAGAAAAGTCCAACTCAAGATGACATTGCCATTCCCATCGACGAGATCTATGTTGACGACACGCTCCATTTCGTTGAAGAACCGGTGGAGGTTACGGATTGGAAAGTAAACAAGACCCGCCGGAGCAGTGTCAAGCTCGTCAAAGTTCGTTGGAATGCCAGACACGGTCCTGAGTACACCTGGGAGCGTGAGGACCGGATGAAAGAGAAATACCCCCACCTTTTTCCTAAGAACCCTGCATCTACAAGCAGAACTTAAATTTCGGGACGAAATTTATTTAACGGGGGGAGAATGTGACAACCCTCACTAAACCAGGTATCCGTACGACTTAATTAATAATTAATTATTGCTTAATTACTGTGCTTGCTTGAACTTGTGAATAAACTGCTACTTGAACACTGATACATGTACTTACTTGCATCATACTTTACTTGCTGTCACTACATTATTTACATGACTGAACCTTAGTGACAAACATGATGCACAAAAAAAGCACAGTAGCACTATAACGGATAACCTATTGAACATGCTGATAAAGCCAGCATCAGGCAAACACTGCCTCTAAGGCCTGTATGAGCCAGAAATATTTTGCTACACTAGTGGTGAGTGTAGGGATACAAGGGTTGTAGAACTGCGTCTCTAGGAATAAGTTACAATGACTGGATGTGCCTAAAACGTACTCTAAGTACAAAACTCAGCACTTTACATAATAATTCAGCTTTTAGCTAACTAATAAAGTGCCAAAACATGAGAAAAATATTACTAGACACTTTCCAAAGTGTCAAGAATGAGTTGTGTCACTAAAAAGGGTATTAACGACACTTTAAGCTTTGTTAAGCACTTTGACGGATTACTATCCAACCGAACAACCGGACTATACCCGAAACATGAAAATATTGTTATTTTCATTATTTATCTTTTTCTGAGCCAGTTAGGATCCCTGAACACCCTAACACCCATTGTAACGCGTAACACACAACTAACCAAGTTAATCTCTAAACTTAACTTAGTTAACCTAACTAAGTAACCAACTAATGGTTAGAAGCCAACTAAAGACCCCCC
The DNA here is from genome assembly GCA_030545235.1 of Helianthus tuberosus. Taxonomy (NCBI): domain Eukaryota; kingdom Viridiplantae; phylum Streptophyta; class Magnoliopsida; order Asterales; family Asteraceae; genus Helianthus; species Helianthus tuberosus. The sequence continues at coordinate 25,990 of JARYGA010036285.1, forward strand.
CCCCCCATTGAAATCGGCCCCATCAAGGGGAGACAAGCCTTGATTTCTTTTTATTATTTTAATCAAGGTGTTTAAAATCTAGAAGGCACATGATCCATTGGATTAAAACTCCATAATTGTCTATAAGTATCACTATATGCACATAAGGATAATCACTCCACACTTCACCACAAACTCTCTCCTCTCTTGCTCTCCACACTCACGGCCGAACACCCCCTTGGCCCTCCATCCATTTTCGAGTTCGATCTTCATATTCCAAGGTTACACAAACATCAAGGGTCACGTATTAGGGAGCTTGGTGCACTCGGAGCTCGAAGGACCTCTTTCCCTAGCTTTTATCCACCTCGTTTGCGCGTAGATTCTTCCCTAGCCTCGAGCTAGTGGTATGATGTTTAAATCCCTAACTTGAACTATTCTAATGTGGTTAATACGATTTGTAACGGTTAAAACTCGAAATCTCACAAAATGATGCATTAAAGTCTACTAAAAATGCTATAAGTGTTGGATAATAGCTCATATGTTGTGTAAATGTTGTAGTAATTGAAATTTGTGATTATTTAGACCCGATCTATGTTGTGGTAGCTCGGATCATCACTTAACCCGGTTTGGTCATGATCACGAATCATGACATAAGGTTGTTTTGAATAGAACAAGGGTTAAAGGGTGAAACTCTACCACACACGAGTCATGAACTTGTGTAAAAATGTTTTACTTGTGGAATAGTGTTTAAAACTAGCAGATCTACATATCTGCAAGTGGTATTTTCAAAGGACCAAGCATTAAAGAAATCATGCTTTCTAAAAATGGATCTTACACTAACAAGAATGGTTTTTAGAACACACAAGTGTGTAAACACTTGTGTAACACAAAGTGTCGACAAAATAACTATTTTTGTAAAAGTTGACGAGAAGTTGTAAAGACGGAACTTCCATAAAAACGAGGTCTTTACAAAATCGGATTATTTTATATAAAGGTCCACTAAAAGTAATAAGATTTACTTCACAGTTTGGATAAATCACAAGTTCATGAAGTTTATGCGATTATATACATATTTTGACTAGTTTGTGATTTGAACATTGTTTTGGTTGATTGAGAAAATTGTTGGTTGATTTATAAAAGAAAATGATACGCTTGAAAGCGTGGCCACCTCCAATTACAGAGGAAACTCTGGCGAAATTTTTCCAAAAACCTAACACTTAGAAATATTTTCACTATAAGTGTTAGAAATACATTTTGACTTGTTTTCAAAATATAAGTTTCGCCACAACTACATTCACAAAACATCGGAGGTGAGATTTTCACAAAATAAAACGTGATACATAAATATATTTAGTATATATTTTTCACAACATCACTTGTATAAGTGTTTATGATTATTTTGTGAACGACATAAATATTATTTTTAGAGTAAAAATAATATTACTAAGTATTATTTTGGGGAAATCACATGTATGAAAATATAATGTTTTTGAGAAGAATATTTATATTTTGGAGTTGGAAATAAAATATATTAAGTGAGACTTAATAGTGAAATATGAATGTTACGAACGCACATGTATTAAATCCCCCATCCTTGGGAAGGAGAATAACTACCAAGTATATACAGAACGTAAACACGAAATAGTTGCCTAACTATTTCCCAAAAACTTAAACCATAAAGCTAAGGCACGGCCGTCCGTCTAATAGAGTTAGCACGTGTAGGTCGCCATACAGCTGATTGATTTGGAGGCATACTTGGTAGAGACGCACCACTGTGAGTTCATGTCCCCCTTTTCTCTTAACTGTTTTCAGTTTTCTAAACTGCGGGGGTGAAATACATGTTACTTTGTTTACAAGTACTTTATACACGGTATGGTTAGCGTAAGGAGGTTTATTACTTAGATCATGTGAGTGGGTAGGCAGAAACTGGAGGCCATTAATCCTCATTGTAGGACCGAGGGACGTAAGCGGTAGATCTATCTGGGTGTAGCGAGCCCAACTCTAGGCCCAACAGAACGGACCTCTGGAAGGCCCAACAGAACGGACCTTGGAGTGACTTTGTACCCAACACTAAATCTGCTAGGTTTGAGTCTTCCTACTAGCACTTCACATATATCAATGGCCTTGCAAACTATTGGTGATCTCTTTTCCTTATTTGCTACATACCAAGACTATTTTTATACTCACAAAGGTTTACTTACTCACTTACACATGAACTCGCTCAACATTATTGTTGATTTTTCAACTTACATGTATTTCAGGAAATTAAAGATCTGGCGCGGTATGTTATGTTTTCCCGCTGCATAAGGGTTCCAAGGTCATCCCAGTTTAGGAAATGTAACTCTTTCCTGGACAAGTCACAAATCTTAAACTGCGTTTATTTCATGTCGGTGTTTATGTTATTCAAGACAATGTTTTATGTTATGAGGTTGTAAGTCCCTAAGACAATGTTATGTTACTTCGGTTTTAAAACTTAAATCTATGGATGATCTTGCATGATTTTATTTCATATAGCTTTGTTATGGTTAAGCTATGGTATTAAGAAGTCACACCAAAATTAACCACGCTTCCGCAAAGCCAGGGTGTGACATTTAACATGTCCGGGTACTCCCCGAGTACTCTCCGCATAGACCGAGTACTCTCAACTCCCCAGTCGACCGACTAGGGAGCGCCTAGCGACTTTTACAACCATGTTCACAACTCGAGACCATGATTCCGACTCGAGACCACAAGGTTGCGACTCGAAACCTCATTATGGAGTCGAGATCTCATAAAATTCAGTACTCGAGACCTCGAGATTTCGACTGAGGTTGCGACTCGAGACCTTAATGACTTGAGACCTCATAATGTTTCAAATTGAGTCGAGACCTTACTCGAGACCTCATAACTGAGTCGAGATCTCACTCGAAACCTCATTATTTTAGGCTGTTTAATGTGAACTAAAATTTAGCTCGGGGCTCCGCCCCGAAACCCCCAGGGAACTCACCGCGGAGTTCGATTCGCGCTAACAGGTGATTTGCTATTACATAATTGGTTTTTGTAAATACTGAGTTAATTAATCAGAATCCGATAATGTTTTACAAAACCAAATGGCTTAACTTGAATGAGCTTCTGATGTATCATTTCTGGCCAAATCTGATTTGATACATCTATTTATCGTTCAAGTATTACGAAAACTATGTTGAGTGTGCATTACAAACATGAATGTCTTAATATCTGGCCAAAGCTGATTTAATTCATTCATGTATAGCATACTTAACAAGCACATAACTAAAGTGATTGTCTCATTTCTGACCAAAGCTGATTTGTCACAATCACTTTGCACACATGCTTAAATGATTACACTTCTGGCCAAAGCTGATTTTTCTTCGTTTAAGTACAATTTTAAATAAGTATATTATTTTGATGTTAGTAATAGACATATCACAACCTTTTCACGTAATGATCCTCATATTAATGATCCTTCATTAAACTTAAGTACCCATAACTTTACTCTCTATAATTTTCTTCTACAAATCTATATCTCATCCACTCTAATTCCTAAACCTCATATGTTTTGCCTTATTTAAAGTTTCTATAAGAATTAGCTCTTAAATTAAATCCTTGATTATCTCTTAAGACACGATAATCCTACTGCTCTCTTCTGATAAAGGTACTACAGAAGAAAAGTAGAGCATGATGAATAGGACAAATCGAACATGATGTCTCTTATGATAATCAAGATCTCTCTAACATAAATGCTATCACTAAAGTTATTCCAGATTAAGTCTTTCCTAAAACTAATCTATTATCTGTGGAATAATCACCAGAACTTCTAAGATGCATGCCTTCATTTAAAATTCTAAACTATAAGATTAAGTGGCATTCCTGAATACATCATAATGTACAGTACCATGACCCATAAAGTTAAGGGCTTACGCATGGAAATAAGTACATTTTTCCAGTACATTACATACTAAAATTTTCACTTATACAATTTGATGCCTTATAAATCAACTATAACACTCAAAAGTACCAAAGGAAAATGAATGTGTTGATTAGCAACATATGTACATAGAAATAAATGTTTGAAACTGGAAAATAAGATGTTGTTCACCTTATAACCACTGGAACATTAAAAGAGGAATGTTTTAAGGTCCATAGTCAAAATACAAGTACAAAATTCCAACTCTAAGGTTATTTGTAACACCCTTATTATTATTTAACGTTTTTCGTATAGTTGACGAAAACAAATGGGTAATTATGATTTCAAATACATTGAAAAATACGGGTTCATTAAAACTTTTACAGAATTAAAACTATACAATATAACATGTGTAAGTTCGTCATTTAACATAACAACGATACATAGTGCGGAAGCTTGTATCTTGATCGTGTTTGGTTCTTCGTTGAGCTTGATCGTCCTCCGGTACTGTAAATTATACCTACAATTCATAAAACATGAATTGAATTAGTCATACGTAGTTTAAAACGTGTCTAAACGAGTCCGGGAAGCGAAACTGATTAAAATACAAAATTTTCGCCGAAACAGGGTTCTGTCAAACCACGCGCCGGCGCCACCTTGCTCCCTCGCGTGGCGCGGGGGAGACACTTTTTCAGCAGGTCCGTATCTGGTACCTGTATATTCCCAGCACTTCCAGTTTTTACGAAAACGGCCATAACTTATTCGTTATTGATCCGTTTTACGCGATTCTTTTTCCTACGCGACCGTAATTTGAATCTCCATCATATGGGATCAAAATTCCACATTCAAACTAATAAAATTCTAAAATTTTAATCATTCATCAATCTACATTATCAACTTAATTGACCCGTTAAGGGATTTAGGCGTTCTACATTTAACTTTGCTCATCCTTTGCTTGCACCTTATTTCCACACTATGGTTTCTACTTGTTTTCCACCACAACAATATTTGTGGTGGATTTAATGTGATAAACTACTTGTTCCGTATTCTAATCTTCGGTTTAGAAATTTTACTAAAGACTTATTTCGAGGCTTTTAACCAAAAGACTTATACCTTAAAGTTTTATGCTAATAAAAGACCTACTCGATCCTAAACTTACCTTTAAACAACCCTTAAGGTTCATTTGCTCGGTTGATCGTTCAAAGGCATTTTGGTCAACTTTAGTCCGTTCTCTTACGACGAAGGACTTTTAATAACACATTTGACCAAAATCGCACTTTAAACTATAATCTTATTTGCACATACCTGGCTTGGGTCAAAGTTTTGACCCGTCTAAATTACCTTTCACTATTAACTTACTAATTAATAGCGTCGTGAACCTTATATTACTTTCCTGTAATCACCAAAACTGAACAAGTGATCGTCAGTAATTATCGTCAAATGGTGTTAACACACCATTTGACCTGTTTAGTCAAAATGATCATTTATCATCATATGATGGTATTTTGATACCATTTCGCCCCTTGAACCCATTCCGGATAGCACCATGAGTCCTTACTACTTAAAAGACTTTTCTTGAATTGTTTGACCCGCTATGACTTATACCAAATGATGTCTTTTCACATCTTTTATTCTATCCGTCAACTCGTGTCCGGATTATTACTAAACCACTTTTACACATTACAATTCACCCCATAACGTATTGTTCAAAATTCGTTATTTATTAGTCTTCACCCGACTAATTTACCATTTTACCCCTTTTTACCATAATTTATGGTTTCTTACCTTTTACTTATTCCGACTTGCATTGTATCATGCCGGAACATCATTTTCCAATTACTTAACATTATTCACAATCAATATTCACAAGTAAGTGTATTGTAATTAAAAAAAAGGGGTGTAAGCTTAACTTACCTTTTATCTAATTTCGCTCTTTTTCGCGTATTCAAGCCGTTTGACCCGTTTCTTTTCCCCAAGTCGCCACCTAGCTCGTTAAGCGTCAAACTATCGTCATCATTTAGAAGGTGGTTAGATTAGTCATTAACAAACACGTCTATTCCACCTTACGTATTTTCTATATCGAAACTTCTATTCGACTTCATCATTGGTTAGTTTAACTTATCAAATGTCAACTACTTTTGATCACATGATTTACATAATTAAGTCTAATTCAACATGATGTTTTGAACCCTTATCGCTTCAAATTTCACATAATTTGCCATATTATTCAAATGCGTGTTTCATTCGAAATTTCCACATTTGACTTTCTCTTAGGCATTATATCAAACACCTAGTGAGCATACTTTTATAAAATTAACAATCAAACTCCATGACTACATATCTTGCCAATTTCATCATCTTTTACTAAATAATCATCTAGTTCATGGTTCAATGTCAAGATTAACTTCATAGAGTTCAAATAACACTAGTTTGATAATAATGATTCTAGTGTTCATCATGTTTCTACAAAACCCATTAAACACCTAGTTAGTGATCATGAGTTTTACTAACATGCACTCAAATTCCTTAGTTTATTAACTAGGGTTTGTTTCTAATCATGCATACATCCTATTTCCACCCAAATATCCATCATTCAAGATCAAATTTCAAATTCCTATAGTTCATCAAGAATTTGAGATGGAACAAAATAGTGAAATTTGACATACCTTATGATCACTTCACTGAGGTGATCACTAATCCGTGTTTGGATTTCAATTTGGGTGTGATTTTCCCTTCCAATTGCTTGAATTTTAGCTTGTTAGGGTTTGAAGATGTGAGCTCCTGGCTCCTCTAGAATTTTCGACCATAACACACACTCAAGGTGTGTGTTTTGGTGTTTCATGTTTTATTTTATTAAAACTTGTTTCAAGTTTATCACATTTGGCCCCTATACTTTACCCAAGTTGCATATAGTGTGTTTTAACAAATTTTCTTATTATTATAAGACTTATGACTAACTAGGTCATTTATTCCTAGTTACTTTATCTTGTTCATAACCCGTTTTATTTTAAGTCCCGTTAACTCGGGCCTTTTATATACTTTGTTTTTCTCAAAGTATTTCTCATCCTTTTAATAATTATTAGATTTATTTATTTAAATCCTAATATTCACCGGGTTTACTTTACCACCTACGGTATTTTACCCGTTCATTATTATTAACATGGTTTAATCACCAATCCCGATTTCGTGGTGTTACAAGTCTACCCCCTTAAAGAGGTTTCGTCCCCGAAACCTTCTTTATATAGTTCGTTGATTAAACCAAACGAGCTTAGTTTTGTTTTCAAGGTTTTCCTTCTCTTCGATCTATGGTTATCATTGTTTTGACGTATGCGTCTTTCATGTGTTTGGCCTCATGGGCCGTAACTTTCATCTTATGTTCCTTATTTTTATTAATTACTTATCTTGGCGGTTAGACTAATTAGTCACTGGTTACCTTATACCCCTTCGCTTGGGTGTATCCATTTTGCCTTCTCGAGGCTTACAAACTTTTATTATTCTCATTTCATCGTTCACACTATAACCTGGTTATATTTCGTATTACTTTTCCTTGACCGTACCCCTTTTTATTTATTCGACCCGTTTAGTTTTGCATCATACCTTCTTACTACTTACAATTTATGGCTTCTAGATATACTTACCCATTCCCTGGGTTTGTGGTCTTCGGCGTATCATTACCATTCCATGGTTTTACGCCCTCATGATCCATAATCATCAAGTGGCGTTCAAGTCACTTCTATATTACCAAGACAACCTTTGTTTGACCCATTTGGTTGTCTAATGGTATCCACCATTTCAACGACAACCAAACATGCTTTAATGAATCTTTTGACCCGTATTGATTATCTAGCGAACTTCGTCGCTTCTACAACACACTACATTTTCTCATAACACTATTTCGAGTTACTAATCTACATTCAATATCTAAGCATAATGTAACGGAACCAAAGTTACGTACTTGCATAATTCATCAGCATTGGTTTCAATCCATAATTACCCATTCCCGGGCTTGTCTGTTTTTAGCGTATCACTTCCATTTCATGTTTTACGCTTCTATATCTCACGTTTAACGAGCGACTTTCATGTCACGTTATGTTTAAGTTTATATAACCTTTCATTATCGGGAATCTTCTTTTCAAACGTTTCGTTTTTACACCTATCAGTGTTAAGACCGAGATCCTTTAATATTAATCCTTTTCTAATTTCTCTCATAATACCCATATTTGTTAAAACGTTGTTTCTTACTAAAACTGAATTTTAGTTTAACGTTTCCTTTTCACCTTGTCTTACATCCCTTTTTTTCTAGAAATTTTAAGTCTGAGGATTTATTCCTTTCCGTCATTATTTAATGTGTGGAATTATAATTAGTTCCCACACTTAACCCAAATGACCCGTAGGTTCTATTACTTAGCCTCGTAGGCTATTTATCTAGATTTTCAGCTTTTTACTTTTTTAAAGCGAGACCCCAACAGTTCGTTTCTTTCTATCTACGACCCAAAGGTCTTTTTGGTGTAAAAACCTTTCACCAAAAAGAAATTGCTGGTAAAGATCAAAGGAAGCCCAGTGATAAGGCTGCTGGGCTTCAGCATTCGTCTGTTGATGATGTGGGCCTGCCAGATAATGCTGGTGATTTGGTTGGGCTTCAAAATCAAGGCCCACTTGAAGGGGTCTCGGATTTGGATCAATCGCTGGGCTCAAAGAAGTATGTTGGAAATGGGGGCTTGGTTGATGGAAACAGGCCCAGATTTGATAAAACGGCTGGGCCCAGCACCGGTTTGGACTATAATGTAGCGAAGTCAGGCCCAGTTCCACTAAGAAGGTCTGGCCCTGTTACTTCAAGCCCAGTCTCGGCTTGCCCAAACATTTATGGCCTAAAATCGGATCCAGTTCTTATGGAAAACAAAGGCCCAAGAAATGGAAGTGGATTTTTCGATGTTTCGAAACAGAATTTTGGGCCTAGACAAAACCCGATTATTGATACAAAAAAATCATTTGACACACTTCAAAACGAAGAAGATTGTTTTGACACCGAGCATGGGTTATGGGAAAAAGAAATGCTAATGGTGAGAAAATTCTACGAGACTAATACACAACCGCCGGATGATGTATTTTCTTCATGGTCAAAGAACTTGAAGGCTTATTATATGATGCTTACAAAGTTTGATCTGGTGAAGGAAGCTTTGATTGAAACAAATGTTGAAGGTCTTGTTTGTAATCTCAGTTGAATATCATTAATAAAAGGTTTGCCCGGGGGTTATCCCTCGTTTCCCAAAAAAAAAGGTCTTTTTGGTCTCGTAGACCTTATCATTACTTATAATTCCTGAAGGTTGTGATGATCCCGTAGATTCATCTTTTACGCATGTCGTTCTAAAATATACTTTCGGTGTCAAGGCACCCTTTTTAAGTTTAGAAATCATTCGTTTTCGTTCTTGAATTCTATGGACCTTGACCGTAGTCTAAGGCCACATCCGCTTCCATTTTAAACTAATCCTCTGACTCTATGACTGCTTATGTCATTTACACGTCGGTCTGTTTTCCGCTTATTGTTATCCGATTTATTCCCATATTTATTCACAACCCATTACCCGGGTTCTTTTATCTTAATATTTCGTGCTTATATTTATTTGGTTCGCGCTTACTTTCATTAACAAACGTTATTCTTTATTTAACTCGTTTGACTTGTTCGGGTGAAATTTCATCACTTATGACAGTCAAACTTTATCCCTTATGCCTTAGCATTCTCATTAGTTGGTTTGTATTTTTATTTACTTTACTCTTTGTCCCTTCTCTCGGGCTCGTTATTCTAGCGTAATACGCTTCCGTCATCCGACTTGCGTTTACGTTTACCATCAAACGTCTTATTTATTTGATTCGTTTGGGTACCTTTTTAATTCATTCCATTCACCCCGTCCGTACTACATCCGATGTAAGTATGTCCATCATAAAAGTTCATGGTACCACTTGTTCATTACTTACTTGGCCAGAGTAAGCGATCAACACCTGATATACATGCCCTTTTATAATTTTCACATTACACCCCATGTAAGTAACGCCTCTATTTAATTTTTCTTGGAAATAACATCCTGGATAAGTATTCTATTCAGGTTTTCCAAGTTTTTAATTTACATATGCAACGGTCAGTCTCTACGTATTTGTTGCATATTACTATTCGTGCAATAAATTTAAAATGTGCACTTGTAAATGCTTGTCCTAATGGGCTTTCCATGTCATTAACCTTGTTTACGATCGTCACACGATTTAGGTCCTTGATGAGTATGCTCTACTTGTCATACCTCAGACCGTTTCACCATCATATCCACAATTCGTTCAACTCTCGTCGTCTTCAGATGCAAGTGTCCTTCAACTAAATATTTACAAAAGTTAGTAATTTCGACATTAATAAATGTTCGTATTGTAATACAAGGCTTTTTTTACTGTACGTGTCAATGCACGTGATTTCGTGAACTATACCAATCATTTTCATTGGGGTAACGTCTATTACATGATAACCCTATGTGTTGTTCACGACACTTTTATCATACTAAACCATTAATATACATGTACTTACCGGATTTGCGATCAAGCTTCAAACCGAACACACTTTACTTTTTAACCATTAGCTCTGATTACCAACTTGTAACACCCTTATTATTATTTAACGTTTTTCGTATAGTTGACGAAAACAAATGGGTAATTATGATTTCAAATACATTGAAAAATACGGGTTCATTAAAACTTTTACAGAATTAAAACTATACAATATAACATGTGTAAGTTCGTCATTTAACATAACAACGATACATAGTGCGGAAGCTTGTATCTTGATCGTGTTTGGTTCTTCGTTGAGCTTGATCGTCCTCCGGTACTGTAAATTATACCTACAATTCATAAAACATGAATTGAATTAGTCATACGTAGTTTAAAACGTGTCTAAACGAGTCCGGGAAGCGAAACTGATTAAAATACAAAATTTTCGCCGAAACAGGGTTCTGTCGCGCCACGTGCCGGTGCCACCTTGCTCCCTCACGTGGCATGGGGGAGACACTTTTTCAGCAGGTCCGTATCTGGTACCTGCATATTCCCAGCACTTCCAGTTTTTACGAAAACGACCATAACTTATTCGTTATTGATCCGTTTTACGCGATTCTTTTTCCTACGCGACCGTAATTTGATTCTCCATCATATGGGATCAAAATTCCACATTCAAACTAATAAAATTCTAAATTTCTAAGAATTCGTCAATCTACATTATCAACTTAATTGACCCGTTAAGGGATTTAGGCGTTCTACATTTAACTTTGCTCATCCTTTGCTTGCACCTTATTTCCACACTATGGTTTCTACTTGTTTTCCACCACAACAATATTTGTGGTGGATTTAATGTGATAAACTACTTGTTCCGTATTCTAATCTTCGGTTTAGAAATTTTACTAAAGACTTGTTTCGAGGCTTTTAACCAAAAGACTTGTACCTTAAACTTTTATGCTAATAAAAGACCTACTCGATCCTAAACTTACCTTTAAACAACCCTTAAGGTTCATTTTCCCGGTTGATCGTTCAAAGGCATTTTGGTCAACTTTAGTCCATTCTCTTACGACGAAGGACTTTTAATAACACATTTGACCAAAATCGTACTTTAAACTATAATCTTATTTGCACATACCTGGCTCGGGTCAAAGTTTTGACCCGTCTAAATTACCTTTCACTATTAACTTACTAACTAATAGCGTCGCGAACCTTATATTACTTTCCTGTAATCACCAAAACTGAACAAGCGATCGTCAGTAATTATCGTCAAATGGTGTTAACACATCATTTGACTCGTTTAGTCAAAATGATCATTTATCATCATATGATGGTATTTTGATACCATTTCGCCCCTTGAACCCATTCCGGTTAGCACCATGAGTCCTTACTACTTAAAATTGTTTGACCCGTTATGACTTATACTGTGACATATGTGCCTCCATGGCCATCGAACAAATACCAAATAAATGAAATGTTGTGTTTCATACTTGGTATTTGTATAAATATGTGTATCTTTTGCACATATCAATTCTTGTTCGATTTCAAGCTTTAAATCCCTTTCTGGAAGGTTATACGCGCACTGATGCGCAAATATAACCAGTTTAATGCAACGAACACTCTGGAAAAGTGAAATAGGCTTAACATACCTTAAATAACCTTTACATAACTTAGAAATAAGTTTTGGAGGGTTTGGTGTGGCGAAATCAAGTTTATTCGCTTACAGGGACTAATTTCGACAAACTATGAAAGTATGCCGATTTCTACTGTAACGAACATTCTGGAATATGACCATAAGTTAAAAATACCCTAAATATCCTTTACATAGCTTATAAATAGGCTTTGAGGGGTTCGGTGTGCTAAAATAAACTTTTTGGTCATTCAGGGACTAAAGCGTCAAAAAGTGCATAAGTTTGCATTTTCGCGCATATCTTACGTTCTGAATACATCCGGACATCCAAAACTTTATGTAATCATTAAAATATTTTATTTTAGTGATTGGCATGATAAAATTCCATTCGTCGCGTAACTTGGATTGTTTTTCGCATTCGTTCGTGTTTCATCGTAATTAACCGAACAACGCAACCGTACGACCAAACGAACCGACATCCGAGATATTTTTGAGCATGTTTCATGTTCCCTGTAGTTTAACTTCATTTTAGATCCTTGAAATTGGATTAACGGGCTTAAACATGTCAAAAATGCATCAAAAACCATGTTTTTCACATTTAGGGACCAAAATTGACATTCTGCCATAGTTATCTTAGGAAGGGACCAAAATAAAAAAATCTAAATTCCAGCTTGTTCCAGATGTTCCCCTCATTTGTACATGGTTTTAATGAAACTATGGGCTCCCATGGTTTCACAAAACCATGGGCACATGTGTACGGATGAGATCGAAGCTCGTTTTACGATGAACGATCTTAACGGTTGTGCAAAAACTATATAAACCCCACCCCCTTTGCTCTCAAACTCACATTTGGTCTGATTTTCATTCTCTAAGTTGAAGTCTTGCACTTCATACCTGAGAATAAATTGGATCAAACCTCCTTGGACCTTTTGTAAGTCCTCTTTCGTTCTTTTATGCATTTTTTAGCGTGAAAGTCAAACTTTGTTTGACTTTCTGTATTGACCAGTTTATGGTCAATACGAAGTTCGTTTGAACTTCATAACGTGAGCGTAATCACAATGGTTTTAGTCTCTTATGACTATACCTACTGATTACCACGTTATCTAGGCGTAGTGACGAGTCGTAGTTTCGGCCAAAATGCGTGTTTGTGCGTATTTTGTAACCAAACTACTCTTGGGTATCAAAACCGTTTGTTTTGATACCAAAATCTTTTTCTAAATTAACTAAACATGTATTAACATGTTTAGCTCGTCACTTTTAGTTTAGTGCTTGTGTAGAGTCGTAAGTCAAGCGGACTAAACACCCGCTTAGACTTTCGAACTCGACCCGTTTGGTCGATCATTAGGATCCGACCAAACATGTTTAGTGACCATAGTTGCATAGGGAATAACCTTCCGAGGTTATACCTTATGATCACTTAGGTTTAATTAGTTGTATGATAGGTAGTTTATATGCCTTAGGTAAATGACCAAAATGCTCTTTTCATGCATAATTGGTAATTAAGCATATGTAACACAAAATTTTGTCACTTAATTGATTATGCAACATATTTAATCATGTTTAGGCATATAATATTTGTCATAGGACTAGTTAGGTGTCTCGAACACGCTTTTGCGCGAACGACACGTTAAAGTAGCGTAAGCTACCTTAATGGGTCGCAATGGGTCGAAAGCACTTAGGTTAGGTTTCGATTTAGAATGTAGACTTTGTTAAACCATGTCATATGAGTTCCAATACTCATTTGGTTTACAAATCCTCATCCTATCCGACCTTCCGACTTAGTTCTGGTTTATTTATATAGTTATTAGGTTGCCGATTGATTCCGTGCTCCCTCTAGCTTTGCTTGGTTGTTGTTCAAGACCTCTAAGCATTCTCAAGTGAGTACATAGTTCCCCTATTTTACTGTTTTCGATTGTTTTGGGGTGATTCATATGTGCTAAATGTTTTCGAGGTTTTAACGATGGTTTCAAAAATAAATGAAATGGTTTATACAAAATTTATAACGATTTTTATAAAGTAAACAAACTTGTTGGTTGTATTTACATAACGAATAATATTCATTAGTTTTGGCCGAACCAACCAGTATTAGGTTATGGTACCATAGGATCTGACAAATCCCGTTATCAGACTGCACCCATGGTTATGTGTGGGTTAGGTGGGTAACGACTGAATCTGTGATTGTTAATTTACCCTTTGGTGGTTTATTAATGCGAGAAGCGATAGGCGAGTCGCGAAGGTTTGGATGTTATTAGCGAGACAATCAAAAGTAGTTTTCACAATTTAAAACGAGAATGATTTAAATGACTAAAGCGATTTTTAATGAATTAAACGATTTGGGTAAACGATTGGTTTTTGGTTGGTGTTTAGATAACGGGACGGGTGTAATGTTATGAAAGCATGGTGGATACGCCGCTGGTACTTCCTATATATAAGTGTTTTCATCGTATTACATAACGTGGCGTTATTTAGTTCACTTGGGTAAACGATTTTGAAACGATGTCACACAAACGAGGTTTTCGAAATGATATAAACCATACGAGTTTTATTAACGAATTTTATTAACGAGATTTATTAACAAGTTTTTACGAGATGTTTTACAATTTGATTTAATTAAATAAACGTTTTGGGTTAAGAATCATGGCTACGAGATTTTATAAATTATAACTAACTTGATTTGAGTTGGTTAATTTTGTCGCAATACTATACTTTTCAAAACAAGGTTTTTAATTAAGTATTGCAACATGTAAACTAGCCATGAATCCGACACTCTCAAAAACCTATGTACTCGCCAGCATTTCTTTGCTGACTTTGTTTTCACATATGTTTCAGGTATTGTTGAATAATGTTGATTGCTAGGATGCATGCTCACATAGGACTGGACGAGGCCTTAGTGACTTAATAACAATGATAGACTATGTTTAACTTGTTTATTTAGATTTCCAGACGATGTAAATATTTAATGTTTAATAAAACGAAACTTCAAATTTCCGTGTGTTTTAAAACAATGATTCTGTTACAACACTCCCCGACGATTCCGCCGCGATTTGTTGTTTTACGCGGTCGGGGTGTGACATATACCAAATGGTGTCTTTTCACATCTTTTATTCTATCCATCAACTCATGTCCGGATTATTACTAAACCACTTTTACACATTACAATTCACCTCATAACGTATTGTTCAAAATTCGTTACTTATTAGTCTTCACCCGACCAATTTACCATTTTACCCCTTTTTACCATAATTTATGGTTTCTTACCTTTTACTTATTCCGAATTGCATTGTATCATGCTGGAACATCATTTTCCAATTACTTAACATTATTCACAATCAATATTCACAAGTAAGTGTATTGTAATTAAAAAAAGGGGGTGTAAGCTTAACTTACCTTTTATCCGATTTCGCTATTTTCCGCGTATTCAAGCCGTTTGACCCGCTTCTTTTCCCCAAGCCACCACCTAGCTCGTTAAGCGTCAAACTATCGTCATCATTTAGAAGGTGGTTAGATTAGTCATTAACAAACACGACTATTCCACCTTACGTATTTTCTATATCGAAACTTCTATTCGACTTCATCATTGGTTAGTTTAACTTATCAAATGTCAACTACTTTTGATCACATGATTTACACAATTAAGTCTAATTCAACATGATGTTTTGAACCCTTATCGCTTCAAATTTCACATAATTTGCCATATTATTCAAATGCGCGTTTCATTCGAAATTTCCACATTTGGCTTTCTCTTAGGCATTATATCAAACACCTAGTGAGCATACTTTTATAAAATTAACAATCAAACTCCATGACTACATATCTTGCCAATTTCATCATCTTTTACTAAATAATCATCTAGTTCATGGTTCAATGTCAAGATTAACTTCATAGAGTTCAAATAACACTAGTTTGATAATCATGATTCTAGTGTTCATCATGTTTCTACAAAACCCATTAAACACCTAGTTAGTGATCATGAGTTTTACTAACATGCACTCAAATTCCTTAGTTTATTAACTAGGGTTTGTTTCTAATCATGCATACATCCTATTTCCACCCAAATATCCATCATTCAAGATCAAATTTCAAATTCCTATAGTTCATCAAGAATTTGAGATGGAACAAAATAGTGAAATTTGACATACCTTATGATCACTTCACTGAGGTGTTCACTAATCCGTGTTTGGATTTCAATTTGGGTGTGATTTTCCCTTCCAATTGCTTGAATTTTAGCTTGTTAGGGTTTGAAGATGTGAGCTCCTGGCTCCTCTAGAATTTTCGACCAGAACACACACTCAAGGTGTGTGTTTTGGTGTTTCATGTTTTATTTTATTAAAACTTGTTTCAAGTTTATCACATTTGGCCCCTATACTTTACCCAAGTTGCATATAGTGTGTTTTAACAAATTTTCTTATTATTATAAGACTTATGACTAACTAGGTCATTTATTCCTAGTTACTTTATCTTGTTCATAACCCGTTTTATTTTAAGTCCCGTTAACTCGGGCCTTTTATATACTTTGTTTTTCTCAAAGTATTTCTCATCCTTTTAATAATTATTAGATTTATTTATTTAAATCCTAATATTCACCGGGTTTACTTTACCACCTATGGTATTTTACCCGTTCATTATATTAACATGGTTTAATCACCAATCCCGATTTCGGGGTGTTACATTATTCAAGGGAGAATCTCACTGCATAATTATGCCATTAGACTAGGCATAAGCAATGAGACTATCAATTATTTAGAAGAACAGTTGGATAAGTTAATTAGGTAGTCATATACTAATGATATATATGTCTGCTAATTTTAATATTCCTATTAACACATGATTAGTTGACTCTAGTTCTAAACGTTTCCTTACCAGAAGTCAACAAATAACTAACATGAGAGTTATTGACAAAATTAAATGTTAAGGCTATAAGAACCATAATAAGCAGTCTTCTAACAACGTTTTTCGAGACCTTATATATATTCTGAAGATTAGTCAGAATATAGTATCATAATTAAGCAATGTTATGAAGGTTGTGAGGTTTGCATAGTCAACATAAAGTCACACTTACCTTAAACTCTCATCTTATTTGTTCTAAATATCTGGATTGAAACATTACCAAGATAAAACTTGATGATACCTTACACTTTCACAACTTTTGTCATGATGCAAATGAAAATTTGTTAGAAGGAAAATGAGACCTATAAATTTCGTCCATTATAACTGAAATTCATGAGAAATCATGACATGGTTAATGACGATGATTTTTTTATCTAATCTCATTCTAAGTGATTTTAAATCATGACGTTACAGCCCTAAATGTTACTTGGCTTAAGGAATAAGTATGGGTCTATCATAAGTCATTCATTGACATTCGTGGAACTTAGAATATTCAGACATAATTCATTTATCATTTAAAGACTATCTACTTGTATCTAAATTTTGTCGCATATGGCCCACGATCTTAGAAGAAATCTACTTATATATATAATTAATAAGATTTCCATTAAATATGTCTCTAAGCTTCTTATGATATCTGGACATTAAGGAAATCAAATAAATTCTAACATATATATGATAGGTTCCCACGTCACGTACCTTATTGAAACTTCTCTTGTAGCATTTATTGAGATATCAAAGATCAGTGGGAGCATTAAGTGTCTTAATAATAACTTGCAATAGTTGCAAGAGTTGGGGGAGTGAAAACTTCATAATACTTTAATTTACACCTCTTGTATAAGATAGTGCTCCATCACGACATTGTTCCATCAAAAGTTGTCTCCTTAAAATCTAATGCTACTTTTACAAAAGTTTCATTATTGCTTAATTGTGGGAACACTTAGATTTCTTACATAAACTAACATAATCCTCAACAAGAGAAACTACAATGATTGACGTCATTAATTTGTTTTTCTCTATTAGAATTTGTTGGTCGTTAAATATTGACCCTAAGCATGCTGAGTTCCTAAAGATTTCTAAGGTCAGTGGGAGCAGTCAAAGTCCTTATCATGACTTGCAAGGAATACAAGAGGCGGGGGGAAGAGTGTCATTAAATTTCACTTCGAATTTAACTCCGATTACACCTCTTGTACACCATACTGCACCATTTCTTACAAACTTAGAATGAAAATGATAGCAACCTAACCAAGAGCTAATCCATAAAACTAAAACTTCTAATAAACCCAATAATCAACTTAGGAGGTCATCTAGGTTTAATAGCCTACTAACTTTGATGATTACATAACCTCCCTAACTGAAGTTGAAATGGATTTTGGAAAAGTTTACTGATTCTACCTCTTCTAATTAAGCCATTAGAGTCAATCAATCTTCTAAATGGAATAAAACGGTTTTCTAGTAAAACTGATTTTATGTGTTCGTATAATGTTTAGGATTTGATTGAATTGCCTAAGAGTGTTCATAACTAAACCAAACACTGATATAAGCGTTAAGACATGAAGAAGCCTGATTGATTGTCAAAGGTTACACTCAAGAAGAGATAAATTATCAAAGATTTCTTTGAGGATCATCACTGTTCTAGCAACTTATAATAGTTTAAAGCTACATTAGATGAACATTAAAAACAATTTTCCCTAACAAATGGCTGACATATTTACATGTTCATAAAACAACCTGAAAGTTCCAAACTGAAGGTTAAAGAACACTTTATTTGTAAGCCAATAAAATCCATGTATAGGTTAATGCAAACATCATAATGTGATGAAATCTTAACGTAATTATTTTCATCAAGAATCAAGTGGATTAATGTACGTACCTCAAGATGAGTGGGAGCAACTAAATTAAACTTGTCTATATAGATGATATTCTTTTGACAGGTATATGTTACATAAGTCAAAGCATTGTTAACACAAACTTTGATATAATAGATCTCAGAGACATCTCTTACATGATAGATATCATAACATGCCGAGATAGACCCAGTGGAACATTAGTTCCGTTCCATAAGTTTAACATTAAATGGGTCCTTACATATGTAACAAACAATACTGCTCATCCTTTAGAGGATAAAATGGTAAATGAGATTATTTCCTTACGCTTCATTAATTAGAAGACTTGAGTAAGTTCAAGTCTATACTCGTTTAGATATTACTCACATTGCAACACACTAGATATGTCTAGATTAATGTGAAGCATCTAATAGAGTATTACAATGTGTAACACCCCGAAAATATAAAACTTTATATTGGAACTATAAAGTATAAATAGACGAGAATTTACTAACTAGGAATTTTTAATCTAGTTAGTTACAAGACTAGAAATAGCCTATAATAGGGTTAAAAGCTACTAAATGATATGTTGAACAAAGTAGAGGGGCCTTAGTTGTTAAATTTGAAACGAAATTGGATAAAACAAATAAAAATAAACCAAACACCCCATTTAGGGGTGTCTGGTCGATCAAGTAAAGCAGGGGGCGATCCCCACTCCTCCAAAACCCTAAAACTTCATTAATCTTGCAAATTGAAGGATTAATCCAAGTCGAAATCGAAAATTGAGCTTAGAATCATGATCCTCATCACTAGAGGATTGTAGGGTATGTAAAATCTGATGAAATCTCTCAACTTGAATTTCTCTTGATTTTGGAAAATCTGAAATTAGATGTTGCATGTGTGTTATTTGGTTAGATTAGAGTTGATATGGTGTCTAGAAGTGAAACCTAGCCAACTACATGTGAAATCATGACCAAATTCAGGAAATTCCATGAACACCTTGAAGGTGGGTTGTGGGTTTTACATGATGATGATGAACACTAGGGTTTAGAATGATTATTCTAGTGTAATTCGATCTTAGAAGGTGATTTCAGAAAAGTATGATGTTTAAATGCTATGTGAAGGCTTTATTGAAGTTAAGTTAACTAATTAGCAAGCTATAAACATGAATATGAAAGATGTAAGAATTCTGCCCTTATAGTGTTTGTTGAAATGCCTCAAAGAAGGCTTGAAACTGAATTGTTAAGTTAAAAACGCATAATTATGAAGTATGACAAAATGTGCGTTATGTATGTAAAACATAGAGTTCTAAACATAAAGTGATTGAACTCTATAGGAAAGGAAGCCGGGGCATCTAGCGGGCAAACCGGTGTGGACGCACGTTTGAAGGGCTTGCTTTAAAGGTATGTAACTTGATCCGTTACATTAAGTAAATTTGATGATTATCACACTAGTAGTCGTATCATAGAATAAGAGTTGTTTTGAGTAGAAGTAATAATGTCGCAATAGTGAATAAAAGGTCAAATTTGATTAGAACTCGTTGGTGGTCGTAATAAAGGAAGATTCCTTAGACTAGCCCAAACGGGTCGAATAATCAAGTATAGCATGGTTAATGCTTCGAAATATGATTGATTGATCTTCTATATGGGTCAATATATAACATGTTAAACTTTCGAGATTTTAATGTATTGGTATGTTAGAAAAGCGAAAATCCGAGAGTTGGGTTTGAGTGCAAATGAACTAAACAAACAAAATTATGGATTTCCAGAAGCTACCGTAACTTACGGTAAAGGCCAGATGTTTACGGCAGGTTTCATCTGTTTTACGGTGGACCAAAAGATTTCAGAACCTACCGTAACTTACGGTGACACCGTAAGTTACGGTGGAACCAGAAAACAAAACAATGTTTTGTTATTCATATTTTGATGTTAGATCTGGTATTCACGTACTATATAACAATGTCAGAACTAATGTTTTAAAGATTTTGACCATAGGTAACAAGGTGGATCTTACGGATGGCGGTCAAGCGAATGATGAAGAACCGAACACGATTTTTGAAGCTTCCGCAATGTTTTAATCATACTTAGATTTTGTTCCTGGGTTGTAAACAATTTCTTAAACAATTTTGAATGTTCCAACTTAGTCATTAGTTGACTAAGGTTTATGTTACTTATGAAACTTATGTTAATTTTAATATCTTTCGGTATAAAAATGTATAAAATTTGTGATTTATTCAAGTAAAAATTTAAGGGTGTTACACAATGTCTTTATAAGAAACGAGAGGCTATGATTTAAATAAGAAGTGAGAAATCAAACCGGTTGATTACTTTAACTTTGTAATATTCAAAGATGACAAAAATGTAATTTCGGGTATATCTTTATGTTAGCAGACAAAATCTATCTCATGGAGGAGTCATAATGGACTGATATCAACAACCTAAGTTATAACGACATAATATAGTCACTAAATGTTGTTGGAAATTTATCAGTGGACTCATAAGTTTATTAACTCCATATAATTATTATTTTGAAGACTTATTGTGATAAAGTCAGCTACCATGACTACTTGAATAGTAACAGTTCAAGAGGTGCTGCATTAAGTTTCGATACTCAATTAATTATTCATTTATGAACGAATTGAGGAAACTAAGTCTTTGTATCGAACACATTCATGATATGCTTAAGGATCCTATAACTTAAGGCTATTACCCAGAAGTATTATTAAGAGAGCTCATAGACGGGTATTAATTAATGGCCATGCAAATGCATATCGTACTATGAATGACTAAGTATTAGTTAATTTTCCTCATCAGTTTGATTTTGTATGTCTCTAAGAATATGTTAAATCGGTATAATGACATATAGACAAATAAAGATACAAATCAAACAAAGGGCTTATGCGTATCTTGATCATAACGATTAGGTTTTAAATTAAGGCTATAGTATGACTAATGGGGGTCCTGAGTCGCATGATGATTCAACAGCTGTATTTCTCTGCTATAGTTCTTGTTTAAGTCTAAAATGAGTGTTAACTCCTGATCAGCCTTATCTAATACTCATAGTAAATGATTACTCGGCTAAGTGGGAGAATGTAAGATTAAATATATTTTTATGTTATATTTAATCTAGTAGCCATTATAATCATTTACATTATATAGATCAAAATATATAACAAACTATTAAATAATTAGCTGGTAATTGTTGATGGGCCTTATTACCCTTATTAACTAATTAGGGTTTCCTCTTGGGTGCATATATAAGGAGACTTATGTAGATGTTCTAAGGTTAAGAAAAATAACCTAATTATCATAACATCAAATCGCCTCCTCTCCTCAACCGATTACCCTTTATCGGTTTTCATCATCACCATCATTAGATTGCATCCTAAGGAGGAATCAGACCAAGCTGACAATCATGTCAAACACTATCGTTGCATCTCCATCCGGATTCTCTGTTGGCCTGTACTGTTGCAATCAGGTATGTTATTCATGTTTTCCATTATGCCTAAAACAGAACTGAGAAACAGTAACTATTTCTGGGAGAGCACATATTCAGATGTGTATGACTGGCATCTTAAAAAAAAAGAGTCATACATAGGTTTTTCGTTGAACGGGTTTGTTTGGGCGTTCATGGTAATATTGTTTATTATATTAAATAGGGCCGACAAATCGTGTCGTAACAGATTTAAAAGGTATATGACGACGTGAACAACACAAGTTCTAAACATGAATACGACTTGTTTAACTACTTTCTATCCAATGTCTATAACACTTTTGTATGTTTTATATACCAAGAAGAGGAATGGTAGATCTTAACTTTCTAATTTTAATTATTTTAAAAAAAGTGAAAATCACATGATTTACTTTTCAGTAAACAAGTCTAATCGTGTCCTATATAGATTCCTATTGTCATCCCTAATATTAATGTTCAGATTTATAATCTATATTCGTTTTAAAATACTTGTATAATTATTCTTTCATTGCAGATGTGGATTTTGAAGCTTTTTCCTTAATTTAAAGTTGTTGATAAGTTTTATGTTAGAGAGATAATTCCCAGATTCATGGGCCTAGGGGCGAGGACAAGACACGAAATTTGTGAAGAAAACCATGGGTTTAGTCATTTTTCATGCCCATACGGTAATTTAAAATACACTAGGTTAGACCATGTGTAGTGGTAAATCAAAATAATGCCCCCACCATGGGGCATTATTCGACATGTGTCATCCCAGTCAGCATGGTTATAAAAATACAATCAAAATACACTAGGTTATAAACCTGAATTACGCGAATTTGTACAATATAAACGTTATAATATATAATTTTTAAAATAACTTTATAATAACTAAAGAATGTCAATTAGTGATGAAACTTTATATAAACGAATTTTCATTACCATATGACAGTTCACACAACTAACTTAAATTTATCACAAAAACTGACCTATGTTAATTAGCAACACATCACTGAAATACCATGATAGCCCATGTATTATGAATGAAGTTACGAATTACTTTACATATAATAGTGTATAAAAATAATATTAATTTTTATTATAGTGTATCTTTTAAATATAACTTTTATTTAAAATAAATCTCTAAAGTCTCAATTCTATTTACAAAATTCATTATATAAGTCGTTCCTTTTCTCTTTACCGGTAAAAGCCAAATTTGTTGTTATAATATAAATTAGATTTGTTATTCTTACTGATAATTGTTATAAAACTTTAATTGATAATTATTTATTATAAAGTTATGATATACATTAACGGTTTATATATGATGAATAAAATCTTCTCATTTCATTATTAAAGGTTAACTTACTATGTTCAAAAAATGGGTAAAAAAGAAAATTAATAATATTAAAAGATGGTTAAGTTACTTTTTTCTACTTTATAAAACATTTCTTTATTTAGGGTTACAAAGGGATTTAGGGAGGAAAAAATTGGTACAATTATATATATTTGTTGTGTCTGTATGAGCCAATGTGGGTCTCGCCCACTTGGTATAGAAAACCTGCCTCTTAAAGGGGAGATCTCAGATTCAAACACGAGCAAAATGAATAATTTAGTATAATTAGTGTAAAATAGAGTAGAATTACCATTTGCCATTAAAAAGATACTTCAAAACATTTTAGAGAACGTTAAGGTTTTATAATACTATTTTTGTATCTTTGGTGTAAAAATAGAGTAGGTTTATCATTTACCCGTTAAAAAAAACTAAAAATATATTGCATATTTTTTTTAACTCTATTATACTGAAAACACACATTTATTGATCATAAATCGGTGTAGCTATAAAACCTTAATATTCTCTCATCTATAAATTGAAAGGTCTCACATCGCTATAACTCAAAACATTAAATTCTCTCCATCTATAATTTTAAAACAGAGTTCAATAAATTTTAGTTTTTTTGCAAGATGTCTTCTTGGTTAGTTGCTTCTTTTTTTGCTTTTATTTATACATTAGAAAAACTCATATGTCGATTTTAATATAATCTCACATATAGATGACAACTTTTTTTGTAATTTAAACTTTTTTATTTGTAAGAAGTATTAAAATAATAGGTTTTAACTATTTTATTAAAGAATTATATAAAAGAATGCCATGTGACATTTATTAGATTCTATTATATAAGAAAATGCCATGTGGTTTTTATTGGATTCTTTTATCAGTATAGATTAGTCTTTGTTTAAGAAGCATTTTTGCACATTATTTCAATAATATTTTTTCATAACTTAACTTGCAGGTTGATAAATATCAACCAATTAGTTTACTACCAACTCATGCTGGATGGTTTGTGTAATGTGCCTCATCCGTACGGACAGGGCCGGCCCTGAGAATTCGTGTATCCTATTCGAGGTCTTAACGAAATTGTGTATTGAAAGGTTTAAACCAAATGAATATGGGCTAATAACTAATCTAAACCTTAAAAATAGTTTTATAAGTGGTTCTATGTTGGTGTTTGTATGAGTATACCCTATTAATTTATTTTTTTACATATACATATTTTTTTTTAAAATAACGTGTATTTCGAAATATCGGGCCCTGGCCGGTGGTCGTCCCTGCCCACCCTCAGGGCTGGCCATGCGTACAGACCACAACACCTCATGTGCAAGAAGATTATCATGAACTAAGTAAGGAGTTAGAATAGTTTGTGCAAATAAATCCTGATTCATTTACGCTAATGGATACCCCATTAGAGTTAAGAGTCCAAGAAAAGAAAGGTTGATACGGGCACCGGTGTATTTTCGACACCTGTTCAACACAACATTAGTCTAATTAATGTTGGAGGAAAAGTTGCAGAAAAACAATAAACGATTGCTCTGGTAATACCAACCGCCAAAAATATAGTATAAATCCTTTTGTAATTCCATTAAGTAGTGTCATTTATTTTTTCGCAGTGTGAAAAGATGATGAGGGAATGGAATTTAGGATCAAAACCCGTTGTATCAGATTCATAATTGAAGACACCTGCAAAGGACTCTACCGTAGAAGATCATGAAAACGTAAGATTTATATATACTTTTAAATTTAAATTTAATTAATTAATGCTATACAATCTCAGTCTCTTACGCCCCGCTTGCGGTATGCACATATAATGTATATATGTGTGGGCGCTCGGGGGGCAAAAGCAAAAGTGCACTAATTTTTAACGTTATTTTACTAATTTCGTGAAAATAACGTTAAAAGAGGGGATGGTTAATCATGCATCATGTGGTGGCGTTGATAGCCGAAAGACAAAGGGGTACATGTACCAATTGGCGTTTGTCTCAATTGCTGAGTGTTATGTGCCTTATGTCCAAGGCTTGATGCAAAACCACAATCGAGCCGGGGGTCTCATTGGAAGCAGCCTCTCTATTCCTACAGGGTAGAGGTAAGGCTGTCTACATCCCACCCTCCTCAGACCCTACCTTAGCTTTTGCTATTGGTGGGATATACTGAGTACGATGATGATGATGATGATGATGAATCTCAGTCTCAAAGTATGGTGAGTGAGGTAAAACGGGTTGAACCGGATGCTGTTGGTGAGGCATATAAAAAGGAGCCAGAAGCAAAAGATTTGAAAAAAAGTACTTTTGGAAAAGAAAAAAAAACACTAATGAAGTTGGAGATATAAGTTACTCCCTCCGTCCCATATTAATTGTCCAATTTTGACTTTTCAAGTCTTTTTCTTTCAATTTTGACCGTAAATATCTTAGAGATAAATGTAATAATCCCTTTCCTTTAAAGGAATACAATCTTACCACCGTAAATCCAATTCATTCATATATTTTATATCAAGTGTTACGTAACACACAAAAAAAATATCTACGGTCAAAGTTGAAAGAAAAAGACTTGGTAAGTCAAAATTGGACAATTAATATGGGACGGAGGGAGTATTATACAACAATATCATATCATACTCAGTAAATTATGCCAATAGCAAAGCTAAGGTAGGGTTTAAGGAGGGTAAGATGTAGACAGTTGCATCAAGCCTTGGACATAAGGCACATAACACTCAACAATCGAGATAAAGGTCGATTAGTGCATGTACCCTTTTGTCTTTCGGCTATCAACGCTACCACATGACGCATGATCAGTGTCGGCCAAGCCCAAGTCAAATGAGGCTTGGGCCTTGGGCCACCAAAACTATAGGGCCTCCACGATTTGTTGAAACCACAGTCCATTTATAAAAGCTTTAGGGTGTGAGTTATCAAGAGATTGATGGTTGGTAGTGTAGTGGTTTTGTTTATGTATGGATGTTGGTGAGACCCGGGTTTGAATCCCTGGTTCACCATTTCTTCCATTTTTTTCTTGTTTTTAAATTTTAACACAATCTTTCAAATAATTACACTTGGGCCCTTCAAGTTTAACTTTCAATTACATGTTTTTTTGGGAAAAATGCCACAAGCTTTTACTTCGCCTTAGGCCACCAAAATGGTTGAGCCGGCCCTGCGCATGATTAACCGCCCGCCGCTTTTAACGTTATTTTCACGATATTATTAAAATAACGTTAAAATTAGTGTAATTTCACTTTTGCCCCTCCCCAGGGCCCACACATATATACATTAGAGTAACCTTCCATTTTGCTTCCTGTGGTTTGGTTGTTTTAATGGTTTTGCTTCATTCCTTTAAAAGTAGCCATTTTACTCCCTGGTCTTTCTAACTTATCACCATTTTGCTTCGCACCTCAAACGCCATCCATTTCCACCGTTAATTCCTAATCACATGCCTTTCACATGAGGGGCATTTCGGTCTTTCCCAATTTAAACTTTTTATCATTTTCATTTTTTTTTTTTTTTTGAACGGCCAACAAACTCAATCCCGAGTACTCTCGGGGCACCCACTGGACAAACGGAGTACTCCGAGAGTAACCCGAGTCCACCACCAATTCTGGGGAAAACCCGGTAACTCACCCGCCCGTAGGCACGACGGTGAAATTACCGGTAAAACCCGTTTGGCTCAAGGATCCAACCCAGGTTTCCCTGGGTCTCCTATCATTGTCCACCAATGCCTCACTCTGCACCAAGTGGGAGTCGAACCTGCATCTCTCAAGAGAAATGCAAGGCCTCCACCACTTGATCTAGAGATCATTGGCATTTTCATTTTATTATTAATTCATTAAATCCATTTTATTATCATTTACAAACAAATCTCAGTTGTTGGACCCAACCATTGAACCACCAAATCTGTTCCGGTCACCACTTCCGGCCAGATCCAAAATCTAGATTCGAATAAAAACATCACACTCTCCTAACCCCCAATCCTTTCCACCAGTGACTCAGATCCTAGAAAAACCAGATCCGGACAAGGTTTATATGGCTATTGCACTCAATGACACTGAAGAATTTTTAGACCTGACTGAAGGTTTTAATCCATGTGAAGAATCAAGTGAGCCTGACAAACACATTCGGTCCAAAATACCAACTGGAGATAATATATTTTGTTGATACACTTTGTGTGGACGCGAATCGGCTCGGTTCGACTCGGCTCGGTACAACTTGGTTTCGACACGGTTAGGTCCGGCTCAAGCCCGACGTCACGACATTCCTCTGTCGTGCGCCCCAGAGTTCGACACGCGAAGCACGGAGAGCCGCGGCCTTTCCCGCCAACACATCACCATGACATCACCTTAGTGATGTCATGATGATGTCACTATTACGTCTTATGTTTGTTAATATGTGTTTTGATGTAAGTTTGACCAAGTCAACCATCCTCCTGGTTTGACTTGACCAAACAGTTAGAACATGGTTTGTAAGATGTTTGTGTCGAAGGATGAGTCATCGAAGGATTGTTTATATCCTTCGATGAGCTCGAAGGATAAACCTTCGATGGATATAGATGGACCTCGAAGGATATCATCCTTCAAGGTATATGTGATCCTTCGGTAGGTTTCAGATCGATAGATGATCTTTCGATCAGTCTATCTGATCCTTCGACCAGACGATCTGTGATTGGTATATATATAGTCATGTAATGTGTTCACTTGAGTGTGTGAGTGAACTTAGTCTTGTAGAGAGCGTATTTTCAGTTTGGTCAAGGTCTGTAACCGTGTCCACTGAAATACAAGAGAAAACTTTGATATCTCGTGTGTCTACCTTTCTCTTTGTAGCTTGTGTTCTCATATAAACTACCGGTTTGCATTCTAGCTTGGATTCCGCACTTGCTAGTGTGTTAAACATAACAAGGATAAGGTTTAACCTCAACCTCCGAGGGACCTACAAGTGGTATCAGAGCCGTGGCTCTTTTCCTTGTTAAAAACCGAGTTTATACAAGACTTTGGAGTGTTTGGACAAAAACTCACATGGTTTAGCATCTGTTTTTAGTGTTTTTCTCACATTTCTAGACGTAAAAACGTGTTCTAAACTAACCGGGTGTGTTAAAGGACGGGTTGGGTAACTTAAAAACTTGTTTTTAAGAAGTTTGGTAATTTCCGGCCAAATTCCGGCTTACTCCGGTGACCGGTTTCTGGATAAGAACCTTCTTTTTAGGCAATATTTTATTGGTCAAATCTGGGTTGGCAGAAAGTATGGTCTGAACATACCTTCTGCCGAAAGTTCTTACCAACCAATCACCTTTTCACCAACCTGTCAACTTTTGTCAACTGTGTCAGTGCAGATCGAAGGATATCCTTCGAAGTCGAAAGATCATCTTTCGATTAAAGGAGGTTCGATAGATAATCATCCTTCGAACATCCTTCGAAGTCTGTGACTTATCTTTCGATCCAAGGAATCTTTTCGAAGGATATATCTGTCGATCTACAGGTCTTATTCGAAAGACAAGGATCCTTCGATTGGAGAGTCTTTCGAAATCATTGTTCGAAACTCAACAGTGATCTTTCGAACACAGTTGATCCTTCGAACAAGTTCTGTTCCTTCGATCCTAGTCTGTTTAAGTTTAACAAGTTTGTATTTTTCAGGTCTTTCGATCAAGGATCCTTCGACTGGTTGTTATCATTCGAGATTTTAAGATAGTTTGTGAAAATTAAATTTAAAAAAAAAAAAAAAAACTTGTTTTCAAATTTTAAAATCAATTTTCACTTAATATATTAATTTTCTTTACAAAATGGGAACAAACGGTCAGTGGGATCCAACTGCGTGGACTCAAACAACTTTGACTCCACAATCATCAGCTACGCAATCATCAGCTACGCAATCTACGTCAGATTTCAACAAAACTGCATGGATGCAGGCTATTGCCCCACCTCAAGCTGCAATGATAACTGCAAATCAATGGGCATTGGTCACAAATCAAAGCAGCAGCATTCAAGCTATGATGCAGAACGACAGTGAAACTGGTACAAGCACAAAACCGCCAAAGCTAAATCACATCAATGATTGGGGATGGTGGAAAGAAAGGCTGAGAACTTATGTTCAGGGGCAAGGTCAAGATCTATGGATGTGCTTCTTCACCGCATTTGACAATGATTTGGAAGTTGCAGGATCTAATCCACAAACTTACAGCACTATGTCTGAAGATGATAAGAAGAAATTTGAGTTAGAAAAGAAAGCATTCATGATTCTCACACAAGCTCTTCACAGAGACATTTACCACCAGTTTGTTTACTGCACGACTACTAAAAGCTTGTGGGATATGCTCACGTTACGATGTGAAGGAAATGCTCAGTCTAGAAAGATCAAGCAAGAATTACTGAAGAAAGAGTTTGAAGGATTCACGTGTATGGAGAATGAGACTTTGGCAGAGTTATCTACAAGGTTCCATCACTTGTTGAGTGAGATGTTTGCTTTTAGAGTCACTGCCACTCCACAAGAAATGGTGAAGAGATTCGCTGATAGCTTACCAGCAAAGTGGAGCAGTTATCTTGAAATTCTCAAAGAAAATGGTGTTCTAGACACAATCACCGTTTATGAGTTAATTCAAAAATTGGAGAACAAGGATGTAGAAGAAAAGCTTAAGGCAAAAAGAACATTAACTCCTCAAAATCCAGAGATGTACTATGGGATTGCAGGAGGTATCAGTGGAGAAAAACCAGCCTCTCAACATGCGAAGCTTCAAACAGCCTTCATCTCAAACACCGGACCTTCCACAACAAATCAGTTTGATCCTTCAGCATACACGATGTATTCAAGACCAGATTCTTCTTCTCTACGACAGGATGTGCAACCGACAGCTCAGCAATTCACACCACCGCCTTTCTTAGACCCAAGCAGAGCTTAGCAGCAACAACCGCAACAGCAAGGGTTTTATGGAAGCTCTTCAAACTTTCAAGCCACTTCCAATCCGAACACAGTCAGATTAGATACTTCCAACTTTTCCAAAGTCAGTGTCGAAATAGCCAAGGAGCATATGGAGATGTTGAACACCTTGGTTAGTGCTTATTGTGGATTGGTCGCAGGTCAGATTGGGAATATCAATCTAACCAATGAAGATTATCAGCAAGTGGATAGAGAAGAGTTTGAAATGATGGATATCAAATGGGCTCTTGCTAGTGCAATTCGAAGAGCAAAGGAGTTTATGGAAAGGACGGGGAGAACCAACTTGAATAGCAACAACAACACCAAGTATGGTTTTGATAAGAATGTTGTCACTTGCTTCAATTGTGGTGAAAAGGGTCACTTCAAGCGGGAGTGTCAGAAGCCACCTAAGCAAGGAAATCAGAATCCCTTCAGGAATCAAGGACAGCCACAACAGCAACCAAACAACAATTCTGACAGATCAATAGTTCCCATTGGAGGAAATGCATCTGGATCTACAAACACTAATCCCCACAGAGGATTGGTTGTTCAAGCTGATGAAATCTGCAATTGGAACCTTCAGCTTGGAGAAGGAGGAAATGGTGGAACAGCATGTTATGCTAAAGTGATTGAGAAGGTAGTAGAACCCGTGTCTGCTGGTGAATCTTTAGAAGATGAAGATAGTTCGGGTTATAGTGGAAGCATGGATGGGGAATCACTTGATGCTGGTGATTTATCAAGTGATGCTTTAGATTTGGAAGTTGATGAGCTTTTGGCTGAAGCTGAAGCATTATGTAAGAGGAGATCTATTCTTTGCCAGAAATCTGCTGGAACTTCCGAGAAGCTTGCTCAGTTCTTCTCTGAAGATGGATCTTTTTCTTTCCATTCAGCCTTTATGGCTAATGTCGACAGTTCATCAAGTCAGGTATGTGTCGATGAACCCACTGTAGTTAGTTGTGAAAATTGTGATAGCTTAAATGTTAAATATGCTGAAAAGGAAAGTCAGTTTGAAATCACATACAAACACAATCAAGAATTGATTGTAGATCTTTCTAAAGCAACTGAAGCTAACTTGTTTTTAACCAGAAATGAAAAGGAATTTAAAGCAACAATTGCGTCATTAAGACATGATGTTTCAGAATTACAAAAGGCTGTTTTGCGAAAACAACATGCTAACAATAATCTTATTGACACAATTGAAAAGCAAATGGTAGAGTTGGCAACGGCTCGATGTGAATGTGAGACAATTAAGCAGAAACTGGAAAGCTATTCCAATTCCCGCTATGTATTGGATCACATCATTGACGTTCAAAAGAAAAAGGGGGATAAAATATGTATTGGATTCAAATCATGTCCTCCCCCAATGAATCACAATTACTCCAAATTGCCTGATGACGAGGATATGCCCCGTTTTGAACCAACTGTGCCACTCGATCTAGATGACTTTGCAGCAGGCCTCGGGTTCACAACTGGTACATCATCCTCGGGTCAATCAGAATCTGAGAGTGTGACAGATTCATCGTGTGTTAAGGAACAGAGTCCT
This sequence comes from Helianthus tuberosus, assembly GCA_030545235.1. Lineage (NCBI taxonomy): Eukaryota > Viridiplantae > Streptophyta > Magnoliopsida > Asterales > Asteraceae > Helianthus > Helianthus tuberosus. The sequence continues at coordinate 57,954 of JARYGA010036285.1, forward strand.
CCCATTGTTGAGGATGCTGATTCTTCGGATGATGAATCTGAAGAAATTGTGAAACAACAGTCTAACTCGGTTACAACAGATATTCCAATCGAGAATCACATCCTGTGTGATCCACCAGTGAAACCGAGTAAGACTGAAATGTCAAAAGCATTGGAGTCCCTTGTATCTAGCCGTGAAGAGAATAACTTGTTGTACACGCTCAAAGGAGATAGCAAAATCTACTCTAACAAAGATTTTCCACTTAAAAATGTAAATCAAGATTTAATTGAGCAAATTTTTGAAGGATGCACTGATAAGTTTTTGGGGAACAAAAGTGGCAAAGTTACCGTCACTCAATGTGATCCAATTCCGTGTGAACAAATTAGAAAACAATACGGAAACCAAAAACTACCAATTGAGCGAAAACAACAAGTCAACTCCGGAAAGGGTAAGGTACAGGGAAAGAAGGCTCAGAACAAGAATGTTCAAGCACCTAAAGTTCAGCAGCCTAAGACTGAACAACCAAAGGTTCAACAACCTAAAGTTGAACAGTCTAAGGCTACTCAACCTAAGGCTGCACAACCTAAAATTCAACAATCAAAGGTTGAGCAACCTAAGGTTCAACAACAAAAGGTGCAAAACAAAAGAGCTCCTGTTAAGAAACGAGGACCGAAAATGAACTTTGTTGGATCCACGGGTTCAGACAAACTTGAAACATTTCAGGATAAATCTAACGTTGAGTTTATAAAACAATTTAGAATTTTAAAACGAAATGATCAGAATAATTACACCCAACACACCAACGCATGTGATTTAGGTCCAAGCACGTCTAGATCACAAAGTTCATTGTCTGGTTCTCCGTCTGGTCATCAACATGTTTCTCCGAAGTTTGTAGAGCGGAGAACATGTTTTGAATGTGGGACAGTTGGGCATATTGTAAGATATTGCCCACACGTGCAAAAGCTGAAGTCAAAAACGAGTGCTCCCCAAGAAATCGATTACCGAAAACGATCAGTTTCCCCGAAACCAGACCCACGTGTCTTGAAAGAAAGGGAAAAGAAGTTAAAGCAAAAGAATCAAAAGGTAATTGAAAAGGCCTTAAAATCAGAGGTCAAAGAAGAAAAACCTGTACAAGCAAAATCTGAAACTGTAAAACAAGTAAATGCTAAAACAATAAATTCAAATACTGGTAAAGGACAAACAGCTTGGAAGCAAAAGCAGGTAATTCAATCAGGGGGAGCACCACAGGTTCTTTTTCCTAATCATCAAGTGATTGAAATCACTTTCCTTGATGATCAAGGACGACCCAAGTCCACAAAGGCTTGGGTCCCCCTCTCCAACTAATCTCTGAGTGAGTGTGTAGGATATTCCAGGAGGAACTTTCGATAGTCGTAAGATTGTTGATAGTGGAGCGTCCTTGCACAAGATAGGCGACAGAAGAAATTGTTGCCTTTGATGGAGAGAAAAAGAAAGGGGAAACAGAGTTGTCTGTCGAAAGAAATTGATAACTTCGACAAAATGAAAATCATTCCAAAAGTGTGATTGTTAAAGGCTTTGATCGGGTCCCTGGGATATATTCAAATCAAAATGAACGCACTTGCAGCACGTCTGAAGTTCACAATCGACAAAATGAACGTGCAGTGTACATTTCTTTGCGGTGTGATTGATGAAAATGTGTTCGTTGAACAAACCAACCGGGTGTGCGGATGCCTTGGCTTGGATTGAACAACCGCACACTACTTCTCAAAGAGAAAGACAAAGACCTTCGCTGGTGCAATGTGGAAGACCAGCCGGACCCGGAGGTTTATGATCTTGTTGCTGTGTGGAGCTATCTAGGATTAAGTGAAGTAGCTACATAAATCGACCTTGAAATCCACACCGGGTGGATATCCAGTTTGGGAGAGCACTCAGATTCCTGACAATGCACGAAGCAGTTGAAGGATACGGTTTTAAATTTCTAATCTCTCCTATAATTGTCGATATTTAAGCTGCTTTTTGAATTATTATCTCGTACAGCACTCTTTGGCCAGACAATGCTGTCATGGTCCGCACCGCAAACCGACATGCCAACTGATTTTTCCAAAATTCGATAAATCTTTTCAGATTAAAAATTAATTTTGGTAAACGGCATTGAGTTAAAACATGAGTTAACCGACATCGGGAAATCGTTTTCGTAAATATCTTCGTGTCTTTTAAATTTTATCTTAGTTTGTTGATTTTAGGGGGAGTAAATCCAAATTTGAAAAATCCAAAAACATCGAAAAATTAAAAAAAAAACACAAAAACAATAGAAAAACAAAAATGAGTTTCCTGGCGAGCAAAAGAGAAAATGATAGTACATCAGTGGTCTGTCTAAACCTCTTTAAACCTTAAATGAAAAATGATAAGCAGCTCTATATAAGATGTATCGGTAGGCTCACAATCATTTTAAAGTGTGCATGGTGATATAAATCTTAAATCGACTGAAGACCAGGTGGGAACCACTCATTGGCATATGGTCTTAGTACCGAAATTTCGTTTGATAGATTGCCGAGGTTCTGAGATATTCGGTCTTTATGCTGCTTATCATCTGGGTATCATGGTTGTATCTTTTACCGAAAAATAACGGGGACGCAAGTCTAGATCTTCCATGATACCATACATACGTGTACATATTGCATCCGACCTCAATAAGTGATAAACAATCACATGTCCATACAAATAAGTGATAAAATATCACATCTATCCGGGAGTCAAGTTTGTCTCTCTGCTGTACGAAAGTACTGACCTGTTCACGGACTTGCTCCTGTGCCCTCATGCATCGAAAATCAAGTTCCTCATCAATAAGTGATTCTATCACATAGGGCTTGTTTTCAAATCAAAATAAGTGAGAATCTCACATCATATACGGTCAAACAGATGATAATCGGTATACTCACCGGTAAGATGAACTCTCGTGCATACCTTGATACGGGAATGTGTCGTGTGTGGATGAACACCGGTCGGTAAGTATAAATCATACCTTAACGTATCCCCTCGCCATGATTACATCTGATAAGTTGAGCTTATGTGGACAACAATACCGATAATTGTTATAGGATGCTAATCTAAATGTGAACTAATTGAACAAAAAGAGCGTTTTGACATGACCGTACACTGATATGATTCTCTTACCCTCGAAACTCGCAAAAAGAATGTTTGTAAATATTTATTTACTGCTTTCGTTTCTGCATCTTTGTATATATTTATTTATTGCTTTCCGTCTTTACTTTTGAAAAATGAAAAATTCCAAAAAGATTTTAGGTGTGTTTTAATATAAACTTTATAAAATCCAAAAAGATTTTGCTTCTAGTTTATTTTTGATTGACTGATGTTGGAACTCGAGTCTATCCTACCCAAAATCCTGATTATAAGCCGGAAAACAACTGCACCTTCATAAATGGTCGAAGTTAACACATTTTGAAAGTTAAAGGTTTAAAATTGTACATTTTCTAAACTTTCAAACTGTTGTCGGTT
>JARYGA010036286.1:0-13292 GCA_030545235.1 Helianthus tuberosus
ATTGCTCTCGTGCTGAGATACAAAGGTTAGAGACTGAGTTCTGGCATTTAAGGATGGACGGTCCCAAGATTGCAGAATACGTTCAACGATTTCATGACTTATCTCACGTAGTACCGTATATGGTCACACCAGAGTTTAAATGGGTTTAGAGGTTCGTCTGGGGATTGGCTCCCCAAATAATGAGTATGGTTACCACGTCCAAACCTGCCACGATCACGGAAGCGATCGACCTTAGTGTGGCGCTTACTGAGGAGGCCATTCGGTCGAACAAGTTTCCGAATGTTGAACCAAAGAAGAAAGAAATCCATGCTGAGTCGTCTGGTGAAAACAAGCGGAAATTCTCCAACTTCAAGCAAGCAACCAGTCATGTAAGCAAGAAGGGCGAGCCAAGCACACCGGCTAGAGCTGCAACCGGTGCTGAAAACAAAGGAAAAGGTTATATGGGCACACTGCCCAAGTGTAACACATGTCAGCGCCATCATACTGGCCGGTGCGGGCCGAAGACATGTGAAGCTTGTGGGAAAATTGGTCACTTGAAAGATACTTGCTGGGTTAGTGCTGGCCGGGGAGGCCAAGGAGGTTTTGGTAATAGGAACAACAACCGTGGTGGTAATGGGAACTGCCCACAAGGAAATAATGGCGGAAATGGAAACCGTGGGAACTTTGCGAATCAAGCTGGTAATGGAAATCGCAACTAAAACAACACTCAAGATGGGAATGGAAATGGCCAAGGGCCAGGATGCTTTAATTATGGAGAAGTTGGGCACTTTAAGAAGGAATGCCCGAAACTGAATCAAGCCCGTGGAAGAGTCTTTAACATTGGCGCAAGGGAAGCGCGCCAGGATCCCAACTTTGTCACTGGTACGTTCCCGGTAAACCAACGCTTTGCATCTGTTCTGTTTGATACTGGTGCCGATTATAGTTTCGTGTCGTTAGAATTTAAGAATATACTTGGTTTAGCCACTAGTAAGTTAGACGTTCCATACTCGATTGAATTGGCGAATGGGAAACTAGTTGAAACGGGTGAAGTTATAAGAGGATGTGTGATAGAATTGGGAGGACACGAGTTTACACTAGACCTGCTACCTGTCGAGTTGGGAAGCTTTGATGTGGTAGTGGGAATGGATTGGTTGTCGAGCAACAAGGCCGAGATTGTTTGCCACGAGAAGACCATCCGTATCCCTGTGACGGATGAAGAAACAATCGTAGTGCACGGAGAGAAGCACGATACGCCGCTGAGAATCATTAGCTGTCTGAAGCTAGAAAGTGTTTGCAGAAGGGATGTGTTGCATTCTTGGCACACATCGTGGATAAGGAAGCTGCTGAACCGAAGATCGAAGACATTCCAGTCGTAAGAGAATATCCTGAAGTCTTTCCGGAAGACTTGCCAGGACTACCGCCTCAAAGGCAAGGAAAGTCGAGTTCCATATTGACTTGGTTCCAGGCGCCGCGCCTGTAGCCAAGGCACCCTACAGACTTGCGCCTTCAGAGATGCAGGAGTTGTCGACACAACTCCAGGAGCTATTGGACAAAGGATTCATCAGACCAAGCTTCTCACCTTGGGGAACTCCGGTTTTGTTTGTTAAAAAGAAGGACGGTAGTTTCCGTAAGTGCATAGACTACCGCAAGCTCAATAAGTTGACTATCAAGAATAGATATCCTTTACCGAGAATCGATGATCTATTTGACCAGTTGCAAGGCTCAAGCTTTTATTCAAAGGTCGATCTTCGATCTGGATACCATCAACGTAGGATACAAGAGGAAAGTATCCCGAAGACAGCCTTTAGGATTCGTTATGGACATTACGAGTTCCTAGTTATGCCGTTTGGGTTGACAAACGCACCTGCAGTTTTCATGGACCTAATGAACCGAGTCTGCAAGCCGTACTTGGACAAGTTTGTGATCGGGTTTATTGATGACATTCTGATTTACTCGAAGACAAAGGACGAGCACGAACAATACTTAAGAGCTATTTTAGGGCTACTTAAGAAAGAGAAGTTGTATGCTAAGTTCTCGAAGTGTGAGTTCTGGCTACATGAAGTCCAGTTTCTTGGACATGTGGTTAATGGAAATGGAATCCATGTGGATCCAACAAAGATTAAGGCGATCAAAAGTTGGGAGACTCCAAAGACGCCAACCGAGATTCGATAATTCTTAGGTTTGGCTGGTTATTATCGAAGATTCATTAAGGATTTTTCCAAAATCGCTCAACCTCTGACCGCACTCACACAGAAAGACAAGAAGTTTGATTGGAGTGACAAACAAGAAGAAGCGTTTCAGTTGTTAAAGAACAAGCTTTGTGACGCACCGATTTTATCACTACCCGAAGGAACGGATGATTTCGTGGTATATTGTGACGCCTCGCGTCAAGGTTTGGGTTGCGTGCTGATGCAACGCCAGAAGGTTATAGCTTATGCGTCGCGCCAGTTGAAGGTTCACAAGAAAAACTATACCACGCATGACTTGGAGCTAGGCGCGGTGGTATTTGCGTTAAAGATTTGGCGACATTACTTGTATGGCACGCGCTGCACAATCTTCACTGATCACAAGAGCTTACAGCACATATTCAACCAGAAAGAGCTTAATATGAGGCAGAGACGCTGGGTAGAGCTGTTGAATGATTACGATTGCGAGATCAAGTATCATCCAGGGAAGGCGAATGTGGTCGCCGATGCCCTGAGCCGAAAAGAAAGGATTAAGCCCATAAGGGTTAGGGCTTTGGAAATGATCGTCCAGACGGATCTCTCTTTGCGCATTCGTGCCGCGCAGAGAGAAGCTTTGAAAGAAAGGAATATTGAAGATGAGTATCTCCGTGGGATGGAGAAGCAGTTGGTACCAAACGAGGAAGGGACTTTATGCTTCATGAAACGGATTTGGGTTCCTCTGTTTGGTGGTTTGAGGAAAGTTATTTTTGATGAAGCTCACAAATCACGGTACTCTATCCACCCAGGAGCGGATAAGATGTACCAAGATCTTAAGGATTATTATTGGTGGCCTAGGATGAAAGGCGATGTTGCTGTTTATGTTAGCAAGTGTTTAACATGCGCCAAGGTAAAGGCCGAGTACCAGAAGCCCTCAGGTCTTCTGCAGCAACCTGAGATTCCCAAATGGAAATGGGAACAAATTTCAATGGATTTCATAACGAAGTTGCCAAGAACGCCAAAGGGTCATGATACTATTTGGGTAATAGTAGACCATCTGACCAAGTCCGCACACTTCTTGCCGATCAAAGAAAAAGACAATACGAGTAAACTTGCGGAAATATACATGAGAGAGATTGTCGCACGTCATGGAGTGCCTCTCTCGATTATCTCTGATAGAGATGGGAGATTTGTATCAAGGACTTGGCAATCCTTCCAAGAAGCTTTTGGCTCACAATTAAATCTGAGCACTGCATTTCATCCGCAAACTGATGGACAAAGTGAACACTCTATTCAGACATTGGAGGATATGCTGAGAGCATGTGTAATGGATCTAGGTAGTAGCTGGGATAATCATTTGCCATTGGTCGAGTTTTCATACAACAACAGCTACCACACAAGCATTGGAGCCGCGCCATTTGAAGCGCTTTATGGACGCAAATGTCGATCACCCTTATGCTGGGCTGATGCGGGTGATAGACAGCTTGTTGGTCCTGAGATAGTCCAAGAGACGACGGACAAGATTGCACAGATTCGAAAGCGCATCGAGGCGGCTCGCGACCGACAGAAAGCTTATGCGAACCGAAGAAAGAAACCTTTAGAGTTTCAAGTTGGGGATATGGTTCTATTGAAAGTTTCACCCTGGAAGGGTGTAGCACGCTTTGGAAAGCGTGGGAAGCTGAATCCGCGTTATATTGGCCCTTTCAGAATCCTGTAAAGGATTGGGCTTGTTGCCTACAAGTTGGACCTACCTGCCGAACTTAATGGTGTTCAAGATACATTCCATGTATCGAATTTGAAAAAGAGTCCAACACAGGAAACAGTGATCATTCCTGCTGACGAAGTTCATATCGACGACACGCTCCACTTTACTCAAGAACCCGTCGAGGTTACGGATTGGAAAGTTAACAAAACACGCAGGAGTAGTGTCAAGCTCGTCAAAGTACGATGGAATGCAAGACATGGGTCGGAATTCACATGGGAACGTGAGGATCGTATGAAGGAGAAATACCCCCATATATTTCCTAAGACCCCTGCAACTAGAAGCAGAGCCTAAAATTTCAGGACGAAATTTCTTTAACGGGGGGAGAATGTGACAACCCTTACAAAACCAGGTATCCGTACGAATTAATTAATATTTAATTAATGCTTAATTTCTGTGCTTGCTTACAATTGTGGTTAAACTGCTTCTTGATTTCTGATACATACATACTCATGCATCACATTTTATATTGTCACTCTATTATTTACACACAAACATTAGTGACAACCTTGATGCACAAAAGCACAGTGAGCACACTATACGGATAACCCAGTAAACATGCTGACATTGTCAGCACCTAAACAGACATTGTTCTGAGGCCAGTATGAGCCGGGAGTAGATTACTACACTAGTAGGGAGTGTAGGGAGGTGAGAATTATTAAACTGCGTCACTAGGTGATAGTTATAGTGCCTGGATTTGCCTAAACATACTTTAACTACAAAATTCTGCACTATACACAAAAATTCAGCATTTAACATAACTAGTAAGGTGCAAAAACTTGGTAAAATAATACTAGACACTTTCCAAAGTGTCGGGGATTCAATGTGTCACTAAAAATAATATAAACGACACTTTAAAGCTTTGTTTGACACTTTAACGAATCAGTAGCCAACCGAACAACCGGACTTTACCCAGAACATAAAAATTTTGCCAAAGACATTGTTTTTACCTATCCAAGCTAGTTAGGGTCCCCGAACACCCTAACACCCCTTACTTTATACTACACACTTAATACACTAACTAATCACCATTGAAACTTAACTAGATCTTAACTATTTCATCACAAACCAACCCTTACCCCCCCTCTCTTTGACGGTTCCAAGTGTGGGACACACCCTTGTCCTACTTTGATTAATTTAATCCAATTGTTTGGTATCTAGACTACACATTACATGGAGGTTAATAGGAATATAGTTATAAGTAATCACCAAGAGGTAAGAGCTTCATTTCACAAATCACCAACTCAAAAACTCTCTCCTCCTTCCCTCTTGTTTGAGTTCGGTCAAAACCACCAACCACCATACATCCACCATCAAGTCTTGATCTAGCTATTTTACATACATACAAGTGTGCAAGGGATCATACAAGGAGGCTCGGTGCACTCGGAAGCTCAAGAACCTCTCTAGATTTCTTTTATCCACCTCGTTTATGTCTTGTTTCTTCCCTAGCCTTGAGCTAGTAGTAAGTGCCTCTAAATATCATCTTGATCTTGTTTAAAGTGGTTAATAAGTGATTTAACGGTTAAAAATCAAGAACACACAAGATCATAACTTAAAGTCTTGAAAGTAAGATGAATATGTTGGATAAAAAGAAACTAGTGGTGTAAATCATGAAAATCTTGGTTAGTTGTGATTATTTTATGTTGTTTGTTATTAAAAGTGGGATGGATCATCATCTAGACCTACTAGATCATGTTCAAGAACATGAACTAGTAGTATGTTAGTGTTAGAATTATAAAAGATGATGAACCCTTCCACACATGAAACATGAACTTGAGTAAATGTAACTTTTCTTGTGAAATAAGGTTCTAAACTAGTAGATCTAAAGATCTACGAGTGGTTTTTCAGAAGGACCAAGTGAAAGATACAAGTCTTGTTTAAAACCCGGATCTTACATAAACTAAAAGCATTTTAGTGAATAAACAAGTGTGTAAACACTTGTGTCACAAGAAAAATTTAAGAAGAAATATTTTTGGTGAATCATGACTAGAAGTTGTAAAACTTCAAGTTCTTTAAAAATAAAGTTTATAAGAAACTAGTTTTATTTTTAAAGATAACAAGATCTATTAAATATGTTAGAAAATTACTACCTATTTTTAAAAAACATTCAAGTTCATGAGATTATGATTTGGGCTTGTTTTTGCCAAGTTGATGCTTAAATGTTGTATGTTGATGGTTGACAAATTGTTTGAGTGAATTTTGAAAAGAAAATGATACGCTTGTAAGCGTGGACACCTCCAGTTACAGAGGAAACTCTGGCGAAATTTTTTCAGAAATATAACACTTAGAAATATTTTTCTAAACAAATGATTACAAAATATATTTTTAACATTGTTTTCAAAATAAACTTCGCCATGATTTTTTACTTCAAAAATTACAAAGTATCGGAGGTGGATTTTCGTAAATAAAACTTGTTAAATATATATTTAGAATATATATTTCATAATAAAACGCTTGTGTGATTATGTGATTATTTTGTGAACTAGATATATTAATTTTTAAGGCAAAAATAATATAACCTGGGAATATTACGAAATCACGACTCCAAAACAATGCTAACGCTATCACAAATAAATATTTAAGTTATATAAGTATCGTAATATAACGTGAACTTTAAAAATGTAACTTATGTATTTTCGGAAAATACTCTTAAGTGTGTATTTTGATAAAGTATTATTTTGAAAATGGTATGAAGTAAAATATAATATTTTTGGGAAAAATATGTATATTTTGGAGTTAGAATATTTTAGACAAGTAATTTAAAGTATATTTTCAAGTGAGACTTAAAAAATATATTTTCGGAATTATAAAACACACATGTATTAAAACCCCCATCCTTGGGAAGGAATATATTTACTAAATAATTAAGAAGTATGAACACGGAATAGTTACCTAACTATTTCTCCAATAAAACATTAAACCCTAAGCCAAGGCACGGCCATCCGTCTAATAGAAGTTAGTACGTGTAGGTCGTCATGCAGCTGGTTGATTGGGATTGACTATTTCGAGACGCACTTCAGTGAGTTCATGTCCCTCTTTCTCTTAACTGTTTTCAGTTTTTATACTTCGGGGGTGGAATACATGTTACAATTATTACAGACTTTATACATGGTATGGTTAGCTTAAGGAGGGTTTACTACTTAGATCATGTGAGTGGGTAGGCGTGTAACTGAGGCCATTAATCCTCATGGTAGGACCGAGGGAACATTAGTGATAGATCTATTTGGGTGTAGCAGCCCCACTCCTGCGCCCGCTGAGTGGACCAGGTGGTGACTAAGCGCCCGACGCACAAATCCGCTAGGTTTGAGTCTTCCTGCATTACTTCACACATATCATTGGCTTTGCAACCCAATGGTAATCTCTTTTTCCTTATTTGCTACATACCAGGGATTTTTCATACATACAAACACATTACAAAGGTTTACATACTCACTTTTACATGAACTCGCTCAACTTTATGTTGATTTTTCAACTTACATGTATTTCAGGAAATTAATGGATCTGGCCAAATATGCAAGGGTGTTAAGCTGCGTAGGAGTAATGATGTCATCCAAGTTTAGGAAATGTGATCTTTGCCTGGACGGGTCACAAGTCTTAAACTGTGTTTTCACTTATTTCCTTTAGATGTGTCTTATGAACAAGTTCTAAGTATGTTGTGGTTGTATTTTGTTTCACGTATCGACTTTTAAAAACAATGTTGTCATGTTAACTTTTAAAACTCGTTAATTGGATGAACATCATGGTTTTATTTTCATATAGCATGGTTATGATATGTGCTATGGTATTAAGAAGTCACACCAAAATAAACCCACGCTTCCGCAAAGCCAGGGTGTGACATTACTTGGTTAAGTATTAATGACTAATAACTAGTTTCTTATGTTGAAGGTGATTCTTCCTTATCGTTTGTCCGTGGTGTCTTGGCATTATTTTACTGTCTATATAAAATAAAAGATTTTCACCATCCATATCTCCACGGTCTATATGGAGGTATGTTGGCTACCTGGTCGGGGGTTAAGGGAACGGTTTGGTAAGAGTCTTGCCTTATTCAGTGTATAGATCCAGCAAGGACCTGGGTCAAATTTAGTAGGATCTCCTTCAATACCCACCGGTATTGGATGGCGGGGGTCCAAACTCTTTGATCCCCTCATATGTAAGCTACTATTAATACTTTAACCCAGCTACTTAGGACTGTATCCCTGCTGACTCAGACTACTTAGCCGAGGGTAACGTCACCTTCAAAAGAGGGGCCTACCACAATATGCATTAATAGCTTAATTAATTATCTTTCAATTATCCGACCCTTTAGGATTGTATCCTTGCTGACTCAAACTACTGGGTTGAGGGTAACGTCACCTTCAAAAGAGAGACCTACTACAATAACTAAGATAATCTCTTAAAAAGTGCAAAAGTGCGGAAATAATCAAAGGTTACACTATACACGGGTCGGAGCCAAGTGATTCATCTTGTCTATCTGTTTTTTTACTTTTATTTTATTTTTCAGCATTTTAGTTAGTTTTATTTTCTTGTTTAAAAACCTTTTTCTAAATTTTTGATTTGATTAGACGTTGAGGATAAACCGGTATTAAAAGCTCTTGTGTCCTTGGACGACCTCGGTATCTTACCAACACTATACTACGCTCACGATGGATGCACTTGCCCATATGTGTGTTTAGTGTTAGTAAATATCATGTTTTATAAATTTAAAACTTGGCTAAAAAGTGTTAAAAAAAAGGCTTAAAATATACATTAAAAACTAACGACACTTCACACGCATCAAGTTTTTTGGTGCCGTTGCCGGGGACACAAGGATTTTAAGAAAGCTTAAATTGACGGCCTAATCAGTTTTTCAAAAAAAAAAAAAAACCTTTTCAAAAAGCGCGCATATTTTTTTCTGCATTTTAGCTTAGTTTGCATTTACAGTAGCCTGAACACGGGGCCGTGCTCACTGAACACGCCCCCGTGCTCAACGAAATCAGTAACTTTAATTAAAACGCCCAGATACAGATTCTGTACACGGGGCCGTGTCCAGCCTCTGTTTCCGTTTTTATTTTTGTTTTCTGGTCTCGAGACTTTGTTGTGGTCTGCTGAGTGATTCTTATGGATCAATACTCAGGAGGTTACAACTACACCTATGAGGAGGATGATTATAGGGAAAATTATTGCACTAATTGTGGTGACCCGCACTCGGTTCAATATTGTAACTTATATCAACCATCCACTTCATACACCTACTATGAGGAGCCCAGGTACGAGCCATCAACTTCATACACATCCTATGAAGATCAAAGGTATGAACCTTCTCCCTCATACTCATATTTTGATGAACCAAGGTAGGGGTGAGCAAGAAAACCGAAATAACTGAATCGTAACCGAATAACCGAACCGAAAAAACTAAACCGAAACAAAAACCGACAGTTCGGTTTTCGGATTTTTAATAACCAAAAATTTCGGTTGAGTTTTCGAATAAACTTTTTCAATAACCGGAAAAAACCGAACCGAACCGATAAGTTACAATCCATATATTTTTATGTTTAAGTTTAAATTGTTTAAGTGTTTAACCCAATGCAAGTAGAAAATGTTAATTTTATTCTTGAATGTTAAGTGTTTATAATAAAAACATTATAAGTGAAATGATTTATTATTACCTATAAGATATAACAAAATTTAATAAAAACTTTGAAGAAACATAAAAAAAGATTAGAATGTTAGGTTTATGTAAAACAATATTAATTAAAGAGGTTAACTATAATAATTTAAATGTAAACATATAAAAAGATTGTTATAATATAAATTATACTTTTTATTTTTTGAATCATACATAATTTTGTTCCAAAAACCGAAATAACCGAAAAACCGAACCGAACCGATGTAAAAATCGAAAAACCGAAACCGAAAAAAACTGAAACCGAACGGTTTTTAAAACTCAAAAACCGACATTTCGGTTTCGGTTTTGATTTTACCCAAAAACCGAACCGAACCGTGCACACCCCTAAACCAAGGTATGAGCCTTCATACTCATACTTTGAGGAACCAAGATATGAGCCACCACCTTCATATGTTTACTATGAGGAACCTTGGCGTGAACAACCCACCTCATATGAGTATTATGAAGAACAAAATTACGACCCTTATCCATCATATACTTACAATGAAGAACAATGGTGTGAACCAACTACTTCATATGGGTATTATGAGGAACAAATGATCGAACAACCGGATTCAAGCTTTGAAAATCCCGATCCTTATTCTATCACCGAAGTGACCGATAGGATATTAGAACACCTTAAAACTATCGAACGCTACATAAAAGAATCTCGCACAAGGGAAGAGGAGTCCCGCGCAAGAGAAGAATTAAAAAAAGAAGAGATAGTTGAAGAGGTAAAAATGGAAGAACAAATAAGTGAAAACCCGACACATGAGTTAAACAACGAAAAAGGTGAGTCTGTTAACGTTAAAATTCAAGAAGAGTCTAATTTTGAAGAAATTAATCTCTTGTCAACTTCTTTTGAGAATCATTGTTTAGTACCCACTCATGCTAAGTTTTTAAAAGAGTTAAACACTAACACTAAAATTGACGAAACGGTAAGTATTAAGTTAACTAACGATCAAACATCGCTAATAAAAGAAGACCCATTTGAAATTAACATTACACCGGTTCCATGTTTTTTTCAAAATTCATTTATTAGTAATGTCACAATTGATAAAGATCTTTGTGTTAATATAATGCCCAACTACATTTTCGAAAAATTAAGTATTAGTGATTTTTCTCCACTTCAAATACCCATTTTTCTATCTAGTCGAAAAACAATAAAATCAATCGGTGAAATTGAGGATGTCTTGGTTCAAACAAATCAAATGGTAATCCCAACCGACTTTGTCATCCTCGATGACGCACCTCTAGTGTTAGGGCGACCCTTTGTAAAAACCCACGAAGCTTTGAAAAACCGGAAGTACAACAATCTATCTCTTCAATTAGGGGCATTTAAAAAGAGTGTCGATCTTGAGCGGTCAATGAAATATCCATTCGACAATAATGACCCCCTAATTGAAGATGAAGATGAACCACCCGATACAAGTGAAAAGATTGACCACTTTGTTGAAGAAGAGGTCGCCATAGAACAAACTTTTAAAGTTCTTGATCAAAATGAGCAACCAAATAAGCAGTCTCCTAAAGACCCACATCTTGAGCTCAAAGAACTTCCGAAAGGTTTGGAATATGTTTTTCTAGACAAAGATGATAGATCACCTGTAATTATTTCGTCTAAATTAGATAGTTTAGAAAAAGCAAAATTAATTAATCTTTTGAAAAAACACAAAAATGCGATTGCTTGGAAGCTTGTAGATATTAAAGGAATAAGTCCTTCCATGTGCACGCACAAAATTTTAATGAATGATGACTACAAATCTGTAATACAACCACAACGTCGAGTAAATCCAAATGTTCAAGAAGTGGTTAAAAACGAAGTCACAAATTACTTGACGCCAGACTTATTTACCCTATCTCCGATAGTCCTTGGGTAAGTCCTGTCCAAGTAGTTTCAAAGAAAGGAGGTATGACGGTAATAACTAACGAAAAGAATGAATTAATACCAACGAGAACTGTCACAGGATGGAGAGTATGTATAGATTATAGACGATTAAATGAAGCAACAAGGAAAGGTCACTTTCCTTTGCCCTTCATTGATCAAATGTTAGAAAGATTATCCGGTCATAAATTTTACTGTTTCTTGGATGGTTTTTCAGGTTACTTTCAAATCCCGATAGCACCCGAAGACCAAGAAAAGACAACCTTCACATGTCCCTATGGAACTTTTGCTTATCGACGCATGCCATTTGGTCTATGTAATGCCCCAGCAACCTTCCAACGTTGCATGGTAGCCATCTTCCATGACATGATAGAAAAGACAATGGAAGTCTTCATGGACGACTTTTCTATCTTTGGGGATTCATACAACCAATGCCTCGATAACCTTGAACGAATGCTATCCCGATGTGAGGAAACTAACCTCGCCCTTAATTGGGAAAAATGCCATTACATGGTAACAGAGGGAATAGTACTCCGTCACAAAATCTCAAGCGAAGGAATGGAGGTTGATCGAGCAAAAATAGACACTATTTCTCGATTACCACCCCCATCCTCCGTTAGAGCTATCAGAAATTTCCTAGGGCATGCCGGATTTTATAAGCGGTTTATCAAAGACTTTTCTAAAATTTCAAGACCTCTAACAAAATTACTTGAAAAAGATGCCCCTTTCATCTTTGACAAGGATTGCAATCAAGCATTTCTAACCCTAAAGGAAATGCTAGTCAATGCACCTATCATGATAGCTCCTGATTGGAAATTTCCTTTCGAAATCATGTGTGATGCAAGTGACTTTGCAGTTGGAACTGTCTTGGGACAAAGAAAGGAAAAGCATTTTCACCCAATTTATTATGCTAGTAAAACACTTAACGATGCACAAGAAAATTACACAACAACTGAAAAAGAATTACTAGCTGTGGTATTTGCTTTTGATAAATTTCGTTCTTATCTTGTTCTTTCTAAAACAATAGTCTATACAGATCATGCAGCCATTCGATATCTCTTCAAAAAGCAGGACGCAAAACCACGTTTGATTCGGTGGATTTTACTCCTCCAAGAATTTGATATTGAAATCAAAGACAAAAGAGGAGCAGAAAACACCGCAGCGGATCATCTTTCACGCTTAGAAGACCCAGCTTTGGAGGCAACCAGGGACGAGCAAATCAACGAAAAATTTCCAACGGAATCCCTAGAAATGGTGGAGTACAAAGAAGAACCATGGTACGCCGACTATGCTAACTACCTAGCTAGCGGTATAGTCGCAAAAGGTTGGCCACATCATCAAAGAAAGAAATTCTTTGCTGATGTAAAGCATTACTTTTGGGAAGATCCTTATCTTTTCAAAATGTGCGCCGACCAACTCATCCGACGATGCGTACATGGTAGTGAAGCACGAAGAATTCTCCACCATTGTCATGAAGGTCCATACGGAGGACATCATGGTGCCGCTAGTACCGCACGAAAGGTATTTGATTCAGGGTTTTATTGGCCAACCATTTACAAAGACACCCAAAGTCTTATCAAGACATGTGATGCTTGCCAAAGAACAGGTAGTATTTCTTCCAAAAACGAAATGCCCCAAAATGGCATTCTTGTTTGTGAAATTTTTTATGTGTGGGGACTCGACTTTATGGGACCTTCCCACCGTCAAAAGGAAACAAATATATACTTGTGGCGGTAGATTACTTGTCTAAATGGGTCGAGGCACTTCCAACAAATGATGGAAGAGTCGTGGTAAGATTTCTGAAAAAAAAATTCTCTCGTTTTGGAACACCTAAAGCATTAATAAGTGATAGAGGTACCCATT
>JARYGA010036287.1:0-25608 GCA_030545235.1 Helianthus tuberosus
AACATTCGCTAATTGCGTAATTAGAAGCCGTTAATTACCGATTGTCACATTCTCCCCCTGTTACAGAAATTTCGTCCTCGAAATTTAGACTATGTTATCCCCTCAGAGTTGTGTGTTCGCAGGTAAGTCCAACAATGCCAAAGTAAATGACCACTTAATTGAATCAAGACTTGCTCAAACTATGTAATTGCAATGACATACCCAACAATAAGGACCCAATGGTTCAACTGAATGTGGTTCTAAAATCAATGTTAGGTGAGCAAGTTGCAATGATATGATCACCAATGTGACTGAGTTTACATGGGTCAAATAAAAGAGATTATGACCAATAGATGTCCAAACAATTGTTTACGATCTGCAATTGACCTTTAGAAAACCGAATTCATTTTCAACCGAAACTTGCTTTGGTCACAACCATGAACTTAGAGATCAATAAATGATACAGAAACATGAAAATGATTTGTCAACTATCGAATCCTTAAATGATACATCGAAATGAAATACAACCGAATTTAGTGTATCATCATCTTAATACATAGTTGCATTAAGACTATTTAAATGATGTGTCAAACGGAAAGCGTACATGGTTTTCCATGAAGTGATTGATCATGATTAGCACAAGCTACAAGTTTATACCGACGCCATAAGGTGTCGTAGTGATTGAAATAATTCAATAATAGTGGTGACCGAACAAGTATCACCGTGTTTTGAAATCAGATGCAAGTTTCAATGAAGTAAAAACAAATATCATAGGATTTTCAATTGATATTGAAACAACAACCCAATAATGTTCTCGATCGAAGATGAAAAGCAATGAATATCACAAAATGTTCGATCGATGTTGAAAGAATCGTTAAGAGGTACACCGAAACATGACATGAACTTGTGTACCATTATCTTAATACATGATTGTATTAAGAGTGCTTTAATAGGATAATTCAGCAAAATGGATTTAATATAAATAAACAAATAAATAAATAATTAAATCCGTACATGAGGTGAGCAACGAGATTAGCGCAAGCTTCAAACTTGTGAAATACGCCACCAAAAGGTGGTCGTGATCAAAGAAACGATTCAATGAAGTCGATGACCAAACAAGCCTATTATGATTCAAAGCAAACGAAGTGCTTGCTGGGGTTATTTCGAATATGATGGCCTCAATCCATCATATGGAATCTTGAATCGAATATATATCATGAGCAAGTTCAAACAATTGAACTTGGTTTAAACACATTCAATGAATTCATGCATCAATAAGAAAGTTTCGACATGGTTACAACGAAAAACCATCTATACGACTCAAAAGAAAGTGAGTTTTCCAAGAAATCCGTCGACTCGATATCAAAGAGTCAACGCTTTGCAGCAATGCGGGTCATCTAGAATACAATGCAAAGATTTAGTATAGCGAAATAATATATGAGATGTTGACAAAACGACCATTCGAAGTGAAACCACATGCGTAACAAACAAGGCATGTGTAGCGTACGACTTTGTCAAGAAATAAGCAAACGAGTGTTCGCTATCATGAAATAAAATCTTCGTGATGCAGTGACCATTAGGAGAAGTAGAAATGTAAAAAAAAAAATCTACTCACTAGATGCAAAAGTCGGAATTTCAACAAAAGAAATTTAAGGACTTTACCTGGAATTTCACGTGATAACCGTTGGTTAGTTGACATTACAATGAAATGTCGAACATAGCGTGTTTGTCATAAATGAAATAGGGGGAATGCGAAGACGTGTGACTTCTTTTACAACGCCAACAACTAGGAGTCTTTTTGGACTAAGTTCCGACTGTTGTGAAATCTTGTTCTAACGTACCTCAGCTAGATTCTTGTCGTTTGCAGGATCACGTGGCAAAGTGCCGCATTGCGGTCCATAGTTCTCCCGCTGCCAGGATTAGCATCTTTGTTATCGTGCCCTATCATGTTTTCCAGAGGCCTAGCCTCGAAAGTCGAGTGATGTACTTCGACGTCCGCTGACGTATAGTTTAAGTTTCATGTATACTCGTGCACTAGCGTTTCGTTCTGTGTGGAATGTGATGTGCTCCGACATCCGTTGACATATAATTTGAGTTTCATGTATTCTTGTGCACTAGTGTTTCGTTCCGCGTAGGTTACCTGCTCGGGTAAGTAATATAGCAAAGACGACATAATATAATGACGTTTGCCGGAGTTAATAGTCACAGTTCCAACATAATGACCTTTAAAGGATTTTGACATAAATTCTCCAAAGGTCCTAGATGCATGTTATCAAAACTCTCAAGGTTTTGCTTACTGTATGTAATCGTTTCATGTATCGTGTATCAAACGCAACTCTTGTTCATGTTTAAAATCAAAACAGTTCACTCATTGTTCTTGGCAACGGTTGGAACCCATATTCGAGTCTTAGGCGTTCTGTATGTGTTCAATTCTTGATAACTAAGTCCCCAGAGGAAAGTGAGGTTAAAGCCTAGGTATCTCTACAGAAACCTAATTCGCTGAAACCTATAGCTCTGATACCAATCTGTCACACCCCGAAAATATCAGAGCTGGCGTGACTGGACTGGTATCTTCATCGCACAGCGGAAGTATTTGAGCTAAGACTTTAAGAAATTGAACGCCCGCTAAGTACTCGAAATCCTGTGGGTTCTCCTATTCCAACCGTTCCATAGCTTTGAAAATGCAACCTGAGAAAGAACATGCGAAAAAGTCAACATAATGTTGAGCGAGTTCATAGTTTGTTTTGTATCAAATGCGTTTTAAAACACTTGAAATCTTGCATTTGAAAAACCGGTTTGTGAGATCTTAATATCTCAAAGCATTTGAAATGTCGTCTTTGTATATCGGTAACGAAATGTTTTATGCTATGTTTATAAACCGATATATGTAACTGTTGAGTTCGTAAACCAGTAATGATATGTTTTCTGTCGTATCTGTAAACTGGTATTGAAATGATTCTTGTTTTCCTTGTAAACCGGTATTGAAATGTTTTCTGGTATCTTGTAATCCTGGTATGTTCTGATTTAAAATCATGGAGTCTGTTTAAAGATCTATCAGTGGGTAGCTAGCCCCCTGACATAATGCGCCATAAGCAAAATAACCAAACCGAGGACACTTAGTTCACATTGGGATCACAAAAGCACTCCACGGTTAACAACTAGGAGTGGGGCGTGCCTCAAGCCCAATAGATCTACACCTTTTGCACCTTGGTCACTACGTGATTAATGGTTATAAATGTAGATTCCCTACTTATGCACATTGATCATGCCTCCTACTCCGTAACTAACATACCAATAGTTTTAACATGTATTTCCCCTCGATGTTTTTGAAAACAAAACATTGAAAACAGTGAAAGGAGGGACATGAACTCACTGGGTTGTCTTGTTTTTCGTACGCTAGTGGACTATCCAACCCTAGTGACATTGGGACTTTGCCCACGTCATTAAACTCATGCATGTTTCGAAAACCTTGTACTGTTGTAAGAACCGGTAAGTTTAGCTTAAACCTTTTCGAAAACCATTTGAGTTCGTTGAAATCCTGTTGCGAAATGGTTTATAAACATATGATTTTTGTTTCTCGAAATATTGTGTTTTTGCAAAACTTGCATGTCTTTCCACCCCCGAAAACATTTATAAAAATGTAAAACAGTAAAAAGTGGGGGTTATGAACTCACCTTGATATTCATGTGCAAAGCTAGCTTAGTGTGTTTCCGTAGTGCCGTTCCACGAATGTAATGTAGCTAGCGTGAATCTATAGTATTCCTAACAGGGAATAACTTATCAGTTTCTAGTTTAACGACGTAGTTAAACTACGTGTCCGAGCTCTACCGAGTCGCTAAGTAAACGACTCTAAAGTAGTGTTATCTTGACTTAGAATAACCATTCTATGGTTAATGGATCCCGTTTATAATCGGGATAATACTAAATCACGAATTCGACTTAGTTTTCGAGAAATTTAGGATATATATATTTTACATGTATATATATTCAAATATACTTACGAAATCGTGTTAGTCATCGCGAATAAAAAGCGTAGATAATTATATATATAGCTCGTTGTTATTGAATCGAGTCGGTTAATGATATCGTTTGTTATGAATCTTACGGCAAGGTGTCATGCTTCGAGTAAAGACGTTTAAAATAAATATAAATAATTATATTTATTTTATAAAAGTATACGGATTTCGTAAACTAATAGTAGCTCGCGTCTTGTCGAGACGTCATAACTTTGTTTTATAACTCATAAAACGTCGCCAAAATAAATATACTTTCATATTTATCTTATAAGAAATTTTGAACTTCGATATGTGTCGTTTATATAATATAAATATGTTTAATATTTCGGATTTTTACGGAAAATCGGCCAGAGTTTCCTCTGTTTTTGGACGATCCCGACAATAAAAGTCGTCATATTTTGTCAAAATTCAATCAACACTTCAATATAATAAACCATCCATATAAAATTTTTGTCGAGTATAATAAATATAAACTAGTACCAAATCGAAACGGGTTGAGCTCGGTCGCGTAAACTAAATAAAATCTAACGTAGACTAACTTGCTACGCTAACAACTTTACCGGGTCTTTCGTTGACTTCTGTTGACCGTCTGTTGACTGAGTTGACTCGTTTTGACCGAGTCAAACCGAGTTGAACCAACCCTTGACCCGAACCGTTCACTGTGACTATTTTGCACCAAACATTTCAGAACTGAACTGGAGCTGATGTGGACTGTGGTTGACCAAACCGAAACCAAAGCCGTGTGAAACCCGAACCTGAATCGAATCTGTTGACTGTCTTGACTCACGTTGACTCGAACCCAAACTGAATCACTACCACAACCGCTGCCGCCGGACGGCCCCGCCGCCGCCGTCATCACTGGAAAGGCCCAAAAAGAAAATCAATGATCTTTAGATAAAACAAACTACCCGAAACAAAAACCACTTACCGACGATTTTTAGAGACGGTCACCCCGAGATAACGGTCGAGCACCCCGTGTGTCCGCCGCTGCCACCGGATCCACACCACCACACCCTCGTTAACATTATCATCATCATCGATCATCACTATCTGTTGTCATCATCAACATCGTGTCCTCAGTATCACCGCCGACGAGTCTCCGAAAAGAAACGAGGGGAGAGATGGAGTGGTGGTAGCCGGTTAACCACCGGCGTCGGTGCCGGCCGGACTAGAGACGAGCGGGTGGGGGTGGGTGTTGTCGTTGGTTCACGAGAGAGAGGGAAACAGGAGGGTGGTCGAGTGTGTAGGTAACTAGGGTGAACGAGCAAGTAGGTTTAAGGGTGTGTGTGTATCATCTGACCGGGCATATCGGCGCCGGAATCCGTCTGCAACTGATCTCCGGCGACGTGAGTTGTGGAAAAGACAGAGGGAGATGAGAGCTGTTGTTGTGTGCGCAGATGATTGAAAGAGGGGTATTAGGGTTTTCACTTATAATGTGCTTTATATACTAGGTATTCTAAATGGGCTTGGGCCTAGGCCCACAAGCCCGTTACCAGTGTTTTGAGCGGCCCGATCGCATCTCCGAAGCCCGTTTCCACACCCGAGTGTCGTAAAAGAGCTTTTTGGAACCGAAGCTCTATAAATCGTGTAGTATATCATATTTAGACACGTATGATCGTCGACGGGTTAAAACGCGTAAAATGTTTCGTCTCTCATTTCTAACCCGTTTTTCGACCTGTTTTCAACTGCGGGTAATAAAATTTAAAAACGAAGCTAAATATATCAAAATATATTAATATCGAGACGAAATTCGAGTCTGGTGTTTCCGGTTTGTCGTCGTTTGTCGATGCGTTACTGTTTCCGCGTTTTTCATTCATGTTTACGTTTTGTGTCGTTCGAAAGCATAATATTTTCCAAAACCTCATTCATATGCTTAAATGATACGTATAAACTTCGTATTCATTGGCGTTGTCAGTATTTTATACAGTATCAATTTGTTACCGCTTATCGTTCCGCAGTTGTCCCGAAAATCAACATACGCGCACTGTAACGTCAGATAAGTGTTCCTAGGCATTTCCAATAGGCTAATTGGGTTAATCCGTGCCTTAAACCCTATTAATTATTGCCTTAAACGTTCGCTAATCGCGTAATTAGAAGCCGTTACCGATTGTCACAGTAACAATGCGATAAAGTTAATC
Source organism: Helianthus tuberosus (assembly GCA_030545235.1). NCBI lineage: Eukaryota > Viridiplantae > Streptophyta > Magnoliopsida > Asterales > Asteraceae > Helianthus > Helianthus tuberosus. Next base: position 6,134 of record JARYGA010036287.1, read on the forward strand.
AAGCTATGCTAATCAAATCGACATCAAATCGTAACTCCAGCTATGTATTTTACTTGTCGTTTATACGTGTGTGTGCCTTACGTGTTACCTGTGCATGTTTATTTATGTATTGTTGTGATAATCAAGCGAACTCGATCGAACTCGAAGTCTAAGTCCAAATCGAATGTAAACGAACCCGAACCCGAATTCCGAGTCGAACCATGTTATATACGAAGTAGTTGGGACTGAAAGTAATTTGACTAGGAAACCCTATCGAATCGCTCGCAATCGAAACCGAAGCGTCATCGCACCCGAACGCACCATTCAGTCGACATCCGGACGGATGGTCCATCCGCATGGATTGCCGATCCGCACGGATTGCCAATCCGCACGGGTTGCCAGCCCGCACGGATGACCAGTCCGCACGAATCACCTATCCGGGTGACCTGCAATCCGCACGGATCACCCCTTTCCCCTTTTAGCATCCTATAAATACCCGGGTCACTCTCCAAACTTTCCACTTTTGACAAGTGACGTCCGACCCGCACGCATTCTTCACCTTTTCTCCGATTTCTCTCAATCCAGGTAAGATCTTGCTCTAAAACTTGTACATTCTTGATCTCTACACACATCTACACCTTTCCATCTTCCAAATCTCAACTTTTAACCATGAAATCATTAAGATTTGAGGTATTCTAGGGTGACGTCATCATGAAGTTCTCATGAACTTCAAATGTGACCTCATTCCACCAAGAATAACTCGGATCTGAACGATTTCCACAAGATTTCACAACAACTTCACCTAAATCTAAACTTTTCTAAAGGATAAAAGAGTTGAAAGAAATAAACAAGTTTTCTCCTTCTTTTACCCTAAAAAACGGTACGAATCGGATCAGTTCTAGTCTTCCACTCAATATTAGTGATTGCTAGTACTAGATCTGGATTCTACCCGCAAGACACCTGATTTCGGGTTAGACCGGAATGACCGTTCTAAACCGCCGACAAGCCGAGTTAGGGTGATTCCTGGCCGGCTCGGTCATGCGGGAAGGATGCGATTCCAAATGGTTGCCACGTAATCAGAACGTCTCGATAAAACGACAAAGGCGACCAAGGGTAGCCGGACGGAGCAACCAGGACTAGGAAGTTGTCCGTGTCCGCACGGACAAGCTGTCCGCACGGACAAGCTGTCCGCACGGACAAGCTGTCCGCACGGACAAGCTGTCCGCACGGACAAGCTGTCCGCACGGACAAGCTGTCCGCACGGACAAGCTGTCCGCACGGACAAGCTGCCCGCACGGACAAACGATCTGGACGGGTTGTCACCCGGGCGAGCTACACTTGGGACCCACATTCAAAACGAGGTTTGAGTATCGACGAATGAACAATCCGGACGGACGATCTCTGAATGGATTACTCTTCGGATCATGAGATACTGAGACCTTAACAATTTCAAACAATGTGCATCCGCACGGACAAGTTGTCCGCACGGACAGACTATCCGGACGGATTGTCTTATCCGCATGAACACACTATCCGAACGGATTACCACTGTCCGCACGGATTGTCATCCGGACAGATTCCACAAATTTCATCAAGTGACTCAGCCTTGGAGACGTGTCCGCACGGACTACCATCCGGACGGATTGTTGTCCGCGCGACCGGCTTAAAGGGTAGAGATACTTAGATGTTTTCTAAATGCTACAACGAAAACTCCAAAGCACAAGCCATCATACACAAACACATCCTTAACTTAGGAAGAAACAATCCACTCGAATAAGTTATCCGCACAAGTGACTAGTCCGGACGAATGGCGGATCCGCACGGATTACTTGTCCGCACGGATTACTTGTCCGCACGAGTAACTTGTCCGCACGGATGACCATTCGCACGAATTACCAATCCGCACGGATAGTTTACTCGCACGGATAACTTACTCGCACGGATAGTGAATCCGCACGATCAGCTATCCTACCCGCTCTCACTTTGTACTGTTTTACGCACCACTTATCGTTACGTTATCGAATCTATCCAGGCTAACCATACTCGCTGTGAGTATACTCGAACCCTTTTTGCTTTTAGCACTTTTGGGTGTTACATACGTTACGAATATTCAAACTACAACTATCACACTACTCAAGCTATTTTAACGCTAAACCATTAATGCATGTTATACGTGGCTTATGAATGCTTATTTGTTATGTTTACACATGGAATGTTGTCTGCCTGCCTTAGCAACGATAGTACTATAGTTTGGACTCAGCACCCGTTCACACGGGGGTTGTTAAGGATCTCTTACTTGCATGGATTACGGTGGTAATCATGTATTGCGAACTGCCTCGGGCAGTCAATCCGTAGTCATTGGTATCTATGGATCTATGTCGATAACTAACGTGCTTCATTTCACTATGTGTACGTGCTGGTTATGCGTAAACGAATTCGAACTCTATATGTTATTATCAAACTTGTATGCTCACATTTACATTATATGTATTGACTTTATTTTAACGTATGTGACAGGTGCTTAGGTTGTTTTTGTGCTTAACTTGCTGATGATGAAATTGATGCTAGGGAAGGAGTCCTAGAAACCAACAAATTAATTAGCTGTGTTTAAATCTGAGTTGTCAGAACAGAATATTTGTCTTGATGCTTGTCTGTAATAATTATTTAACTATTTGAGATACGGTATGGGACGTATTGTTTAAATTGAATGGTAATGATAGTTATTATGGAAACTTCTGGACAATCTGTTTCGCTCAGTGCCACGCCCCGATGATTCCGCCATCGGTTGGGGTGTGACATGCGGAGTTTTGAAGCATTTGTATCAAATGCGGTCGAAGTTCGAAGTTGTTGGCTTCAACATCCGGTGCATTGATAGTGGTGCCGAGATTACCTACAATGGGTCGTAGGTAATCCATGAGGGTACGTTGGTCCGCCATTGGATGTGGGTCCCCCGAAACTTTCTCTTGGTTTTTAGCTTTAAGTCTTTTTCTGAGAAAGCGTTCGGGTTCTTCAAGAGGTTCTTTTATGTCTCTACTAGAACTGGAGCTTATACACTACGTAGAAAGTTCAGATGTGGCGCCTGGGTTCCAAGTCCTACAATAAAAACAGAAAAGAACACTGGTCAGAAGCTTCACCACGGCCCCGTGCTCAGATGAACACGGCCCGTGGTCGGAGATACAGTAATTGTTTCCCGGATCCCGGTTACTGGGGAGTTCGACACGGCCCCGTGTTGCACCGACACGGCCCCGTGCTCAACTCTCTGTAACTCGGAAAATAAAAACTGCCAGTAACAATGCTGGGCACGGCCCGTGTCCGACCAGGCACGGCCCTTGCTGAGCTCTGCAGAAACTGAAAAACTAAGAAAACCCTAAAAAAAACAGAAAAATTAGAAAAAAACGATTAGGCCGCTGATTCCTAACTTTCTTAAAATCGTTGTATCCCCGGCAACGGCGCCAAAAACTTGATACGTGTCGAGTGTGATAGGTTTTTAATATATATTTTAAGCCCTTTTACACTTTTTTAGCCAAGTTTTAAATTTATAAAACACGATATTTACTAACACTAAACACACATATGGGCAAGTGCACCCATCGTGAGCGTAGTATAGTGTTGGCAAGATACCGAGGTCGTACAAGGACACAAGAGCTTTTAGTACCGGTTTATCCTCAACGTCTAATCAAATCAAAAGTTAGAAAAAGGTTTTTAAACAAGAAAAATAAAAACTAACTAAAATGCTGAAAAATAAATTAAAAATAAAAATAAAAACAGATAGACAAGATGAATCACTTGGATCCGACTCGTGTGTAGTGTAACCTTTGATTATTTCCGCACTTTTGCACTTTTTAAGAGATTATCTTAGTTATTGTAGTAGGCCCCTCTTTTGAAGGTGACGTTACCCTCAACCCAGTAGTTTGAGTCAGCAAGGATACAATCCTAAAGGGTCGGATTATTGAAAGATAATCAATTAAGTTATTAATGCATAATGTGGTAGGCCCCTCTTTTAAAGGTGACGTTACCCTCGGCTAAGTAGTCTGAGTCAGCAGGGATACAGTCCTAAGTAGCCGGGTTAAAGTTTTAATAGTAGCTTACATATGAGGGGATCAAAGAGTTTGGATCCCCGCCATCCAATACCGGTAGGTATTGAAGGAGGTCCTACTAAATTTGACCTAGGTCCTTGCAGGATATATACACTGAACAAGGCAAGACTCTTACCAAACCATTCCCTTAACCCCCGACCAGGTAGCCAACATATCTCCATATAGACCGTGGAGATATGAATGGTAAAAATCTTTTATTTTATATAGACAGTAAAATAATGCCAAGACACCACGGACAAACGATAAGGAAGAATCACCTTCAACATAAGAAACTAGTTATTAAAGTCATTAATACATAACCAAATAAAAAGTTCGAAAATATTAAAAATAAAAAGTATTACACTAGCCATTTGTCTTCACCAAGTGATGTAAGAGACTTAGGCAAACATGGCCTTTGATTGTCAAGAACTCTTACGATCAATCTTGGATCCCGAGACGACTCACACACTCTATGATGGATGATGGATGATGGTGGTGGATGATGGTGTTGTGATGGTGGTGGGTGGTGGGTGAAGTGTGAGAGAGGTGGTGTTCCAAGGGATGGTTTGCAAATGAGCCAAGCACCCCTATTTATAGCCTGAACAGACGCTCGGGCACGGCCCCGTGTCCACCTTCCTTCTCTTTCTTCATTAATTGCATCTTGTCTGAATTAGTTGAGCACGCCCCCGTGTCCGCTGGGCACGACCCCGTGTGCAGAAGCGTATCTGTACTATCAAAATTTCCCCAGATTCTGCGAATCTTAGAGTTGACCATGGCCCCGTGTCCGCTGGGCACGCCCCCGTGGTGGGTGATAGAAGCCTCTACAGCTTTGTCTTTTCTGCTGACACTTGGGCACGCCCCCGTGTTCACTGAGCACGGGGCGTGTTCAACCTTCTATTCTCTTGTTTTTGCTTGGGAAGATGCTGTCGGGGGGTCGGGCATGCCACATTTGTTCCTTTTCTTGTATTTATGTTAGATTTAGCTGCCTTTTTGCTTATTTTGTTTATTTGAGCTCATTTAATCCTGTAAATACAAAAGGAAGACAAAAACATACTTTTTCCAACATTAGTACAAAAAAAGGGTTAGTTTTATGCCACATTTGATGTAATTTATATGTTGCATTTTGCACACATCATATAATAACCCAAATTTACATTAGCTATACCCTCCCCCCGAGACAGAACTCCAACGACTGAGTCGGGCAGAGCCTAGACATGCGTTACGGAGCTCTAGATCAATCGGGCAGAGTAACTAATACGTAACCGGGGTTATAATGCTTACAACGAGGCAGAGCTTCGCTTTTTAGTGGGTATTATGCCCGGGAATTACTTTTACTATTTAGAGAATTGAGAGAGAGATCGAAAATTTGAACGAGGAATGACTGAAGCCTGAGGCCCCTATTTATAGTTCTGATCGACCAGCGGGTCGCATCCCGCGACGACCTCTTCTGTCTTTCTCGCGGCCCGCGAGGCCTGCTAGGGTAGGCCCTAGCTTAGCTGATTCGACCACTAGACTCGACACGGCTGGGACACGTGGTGGCCTCGGGGCTTGCCTGGTGTCTAGCTTGTTGCGCCCCGCGAAGCACACCCATCAGGGTCGCGGCCCGCGAGCGCCCACCAAAATTTATTTTATTTTATTTTTAAAGTTATAAAGGTATTTCAGGGCCGTTTTTCGTATACGAGGTGTATTTTAGGACATATAGGGGTGTTTTAAGAATTTTAGGAGGGTTGTTATACCAGCCATAAATTTTTTGTGAAAAATGGGCTCTCGCGCCCCGCGACCGGCAACACTCTTTGCCATCGCGCCACGCCACAGGCTGTCACACCCCTCGAAAAGTAGAAGCCAAACCTGTCGCGGCCCGCGACAGGCTTCGGAGCTGGCAAAAGTGTTGTTTTTAATTATTTTGTCATACGGACTTGTTTAGACATTAACCCTTATAACTAACACATTTCATGATTTATGAAATGTTGGTATATATTGGGAGTACCGGATGATGATCAAGCTCAACAAAGAACCGAACACGATCAAAGTTCAAGCTTCCGCATTACGTTTCATCGTTACGAAGTTAAACGACGATATTATATTTGAAATGTTTTAAATTTTAAGAAGTTTTATGAAACTCGTATTTTAAATGTATGTGTGTATTGTATATACACATTTATGAATGAAACTTATATGAAATCGTTATAAATAAATTAAGGGTCTTACAGTTTATTCTGTTATCCATTGTGTTTTAATCTGTTATTCATTTTAGTCTGTTGTCTATTGTGTTTTAGTGTGTTGTCCATTGTGTCTTTTATTTGCTCTCACTAATTGTGTCTTTTATCTGTCGTCATCAATTGTGTTTTTAGTCTACTTTCCATTGTGTTGTTAGTTTGATACTCGTTATATTTTACGTTATGTCCATTGTGTCTTTTATCTGTTGTCACCGATTGTGTTTTTGGTCTACTTTCTATCGTGTTTTTAGTTGAATACTCATTGTGTTTTACGTTATATCCATTGTGTCTTTTATCTGTTGTCATCGATTGTGTTTTTAGTCTACTTTCCATTGTGTTTTTAGTTTATACTCATTGTGTTTTATGTTATGTCCATTGTGTAATACGCAACTGGGTTTTCTCATTGTGTTTTACGTTATGTCCATTGTGTAATATGCAACTGGGTTTTTGATTTTTTTTCTAAATATAACAATATGGTACTCATATTAAAGATAAAAAGACGCTCGATTTTATGGTGTAATTTTTTTAAAAAATAAATGACGTATAAAAAGTTATGGGCGTAATAGGGGTGAAATAGCATGTGACTTGCATGTGCATAATATTTTTATTATCTTTGATAAAGTTACCCTTTCCACTTGATTTCTTTTGGGACACTTGTCACTCTATAGTGGCTTCTTACACTTCTTATTTTTATACTCGTTTGTAGAATAACTCAAACCCTATACTAAAAGAATACATCTTAGCCACATGGCATATTCTTAGCCAATCATTTTGTTGATGTGTACATCCTCTTAAGCCAGAGCTTTCCCCTCTTAGGCGACAAACATTTACCTCTATTCTCCTTCTCACATAAGTTTCTTCACACCGCCATATATCTCTCTCTTTCTCTCTTTTCTTTCCAATTTCTATTTCATCCTTCCTTGACATTCAAAAACCCTAATCTACGTCCTCCTTGGCCACCAGATTTAAAATTAAAAACCCTAGATCTGATTATATATTTCACGTTGTCGATTCTTCTCTTAAAAGATTCTGGTCAGCTAGGGTTTCCTCCACAGCAACTGGTGGTGATGGTTGATTATAACATAGATGATGGTGGTGGTGGCTCTAGCTATGATTATGGTAACTGTCGGTACAATGTTAAAGATTGGATACATCTGTTTAGTTGGTGATTGTTTAATATTTAGTGTTTTATACCTAAATTTCTTTGATGATTACATTTTAATGTATGTTTAATCTTCTCATCGTTCATACACGTTTGTGTTTTAGGGAGTCAAAACATTCGACAGGTACCAAATTGTGTTCCCTCAAAAAATCAGAAATAGAGGAATCAACAGTTGATGTGAACCCTAACCCTACTTCTGGTCATCGACGATGGTGGCTGGTTCGACAATTGCAGCTTGTTTGTTCATAAAAAAACCATATCAATTCTACAACAGGTATTTTCATAGTTGTCATAAACAATATACACAGTTGTTATGCTAAGATGTTTATGGTCATGATCTGATTTTGAAATTGGTTTTGTTTATGTTTCATATCATGTATGTGTATGTGCATTTTCTACTGATGATTATTGTAAACATTTCTTAATAATGCATGATTAAGTTAAATATGTTGGGATCTTATTATTTGGGATTCATTTGGAGCATTTGCTTAAAATAGTCCATGCACACTTGCACTTAACTGTAAATAAGTTTACTGACTTCTATTTACTTTACAACTACTATTGCATATAATATTGAATTTTAGGGTTTCGCATTGGTATACTGGACCATATGTTGGTGTACCTGTAGATATGTACAACTTCTGGATACTAGCATGTTGTTTTTGTTCTTTCTTAATAAGTTACTGTTATATTTAAGGATTCAAAGTGATTATATTAAGTTTAGAATCAGATAAGAAGTTAAGGACTTAGTTTTTTTAATCATATTATTATCTCAAAATTATACATGAGATGAGTTTGATCTCTAAATAGTCAGAATCATGCTAATAGTATGAAAATGATTATAGAAATTATCATCAATCGTCTTTGATTTGATTTGATTTAATTTAGTTTCTCAAACATGATGAATTTTGGTAATGATTTATTTTTAAATTCATTACTAACTTTCATCTCTTAGTATCTTCTAGGAATTCAAAGGTTGTATTTTCAAAATCATGGGAGGATGTGACAACCAAGGATTTCCAATGAAAGAGGGAGTTTTAACCCAATGGCGTGTTCACCTTCTTCTTGTGAAAGGTCTGTATCACCACTTATTTTCACTTCCTATTTTAGTTTTATTAATTTATTCAAGTGCTAATTTACCAGAACACCCTGTTTTGTGGGTATGACATAAAGAATAAGGAAATGAGCAGGAAGTCGGTTTGTGGTTGTTTCATAAGCCAATATCTATCATGAACATCTCACGAAGATATCATCGAAGGAATTGAAAGTGAAATGATGTTAAATTCGGTTTGGGATAGTAACTTATCGATGACAGTGAGGGAGCAGAGGAATAAGTCGGAGGTGGACGTAAATTGGATAAATTCTACCTTTATCATGCAAAAATTATCGGTTAACATATGTTTTTGAGATTCTAGAATTTATTTATTACCTAATTTTAAGATGTTTCATATAAAAATACACTGAAGGATGTACTCATTAGTGGTACTGCAACATCATGTCTACTAACTGAAGATAGCTTCAAATCCAACTATTTCACTGATTATGCCTGCATACAATGAAGAACTTAGCCTGCCTGTAGCTCTTGATGAGACAATGAAGTGAGTGATTACATGTTAATTAACCTTAATTTATTTTTAAGGGCTAACTATCTAATTTGTAATAAAGTGCTAATTTAACTACAAGTTAATAAATTATAATTATAAATATAAATTTTGACTGCATGCAACCCACCTTATATATGTGATCCTGCATTATAAAAGATCTGAGCCATATAAATTCCAGATTAAGCCTTCTACAGTTGTCAAGTGTGGTATGATAAATTTCTTTTTCTTTTAATCTTCACATGAAAAGAAGTTGGAAATTGAAAAAAAAGGAAAAAGAAAATACAAACGATACAAATTATCTTTGTGAAATGAATTCAGGTATGGTATGATAAACTTCCTTTTCCCTTTTCCCTTTCGATTCAATGGTAGTCTGAACGAGTACTACTTTTAACTATCCTGTGTTAAACGCTCCTGATTGATTAGTTTTTTTGTTAAATAGGTTGAATGGGTAAGTTGTAGTTAAGCAGGTCAAATGGGTCAGCTATTTTCCCCCTTTTACTGTCTACACACATTTTTTATCCAATTCTTTTTTTGTTCAATTTCAATTGCTTATGTTTCTAGCTTTTTAGAATTTTCGTTTTGTTTAAGAATTTGTGCATGTGGCATGTTTAGACAGTACAGATTTTGAATTTTGAATTTATTTATTTCACGTTGTCGATTCTTCTCTCAAAGGATTCTGGTCAGCTAGGGTTTCCTCCGCAGCAGCTGGTGGTGATGGTTGATGATAACAGAGGTGACGGTGGTGGTGGTTCTGGCTATGATTATGGTGACTAAGGGGTTTGGCTGAGACGAGGTTCCTTCATCTTTTGGGGAACTAGCTAATTGATGATAAGCGTCGGATGTACCTTGCTCACTCATACTGTAAACTAACAAATTGTCAAATAACACAAAATAATATTATACATATTTACACATAATCACATAAGTTTTTTCCTAACACAATTTATTTAAAATTTAGGTATTAGTAGAACACCTCGTTGGCTTAAACTAGTGGCTGTGGCTCTGATACCACCTTCTGTCCCAGCCCCCGACCCCTACCCTGGGAGCGGGTGTCGCGAGATCAGATCAAGTGGTATCGGTGTTTATTAATTTGGCAGCGGAATTTAAACATCAGGACCGTAGTTAGGAAATATTTTTCAGAGTTTAAAACACCAAACTTTATAATAAATAAATTGGATAAAACCCAAGTTTCTATTACAATACATTTATAGGTATATACCCTAATTTATTGAAAATAAAATCTCCTTTTTATTTAGGTAACTTTTATAGCCACGTCTTTAAGCCTTCAGTGCTCTTCAGCTGGCTTCTATTAGCTTCACATTAAGTTACCTGAAACGCATTTTAAAAATGTTTTATCAGCAAGAAATACTGGCGAGTGCATCCCAGTTTAATCAAAACAATTTTACAACCTTACAGTATTAAGATTTACAATGTTTATATCTATCCAATTATTCAATACAGTATTTCTACTGGGCAACCTTTGTCCTGCGTGCTTGCGGTCATGCTACTATTCGCAATAGTAACGAGTGTCAAGTAATGTATACAAAACCCCCACATACTGATGATAATTGTAGAATTACATAAACTTAATCCCTGTAAGTGTCTTGATAAATATTTAGGGTTTTGTAAAATATTTGACTCACAAAAAGGTGACAAAAAGTAAGATGTACTCACAAAAAGGTGACAAAAAGTAAAATGTACTCACATTGCTGACTTAGATAATAATATAGCTTCCTGATGGTTCTCCTGGTTATTATCTATTAAAATTTAAACAATGCACACGTGTTAGTAAGATAACCCAAATCACATTAGCTATACAACACGAGATAGAACTCCAATGACTGAGTCAGGCAGAGCCTTGACATGCGTTACGGAGCCCTAGATCAATCGGGTAGGGTAACAAATACGTGATCGGGGTTATAATACTTACAACAAGGCAGAGCTTCGCTTTTTAGGGGTATTATTCCCGAGTATAATTGCCTATCAGAGAATTTGAGAGAGAATTTAGAAATGAACGACGATCAAATGAGGCCTGAAGCCCCTTTTATAGGGCTGCTCGTATGGCGGCTCGCGCCCCGCAACCAACTTGGGGTCGCCCTTCACGGCCCGCGAGGCTACTAGGCTAGGGCCTAGCTTGGTTGAGTCAACCAGTAGCCTTCACACGCGTTAGGACACATGGCGGACTGGTGTGTCGCTTGGTGTCACTCCCTCGCGCCCCACGACAGTCCTGGAGTTCCGGGTCGCGGCCCGCGAGACCCTTATATTTATGTTTTTATTTGATTTTTATAAATATAAAGGTATTTTAGGGTCGTTTATCATATACGAGGTCTATTTTAAGGTGGGCGTTTTAAGGCTTTTAGGAGGGTTTTTATATCCTCCCCACCTTGATTTAAATCTCGTCCTTGAGATCTACTGGAACAGGTGCGGATATTTCCTTTGCATTTCTGATTCGAGCTCCCAAGTGTATTCTGGTCCTCTCTTAGAATCCCGTTTGACTTTGACCAGAACTAGTCTCTTGTGTTTGAGATTCTTGATCTTTCTATCTTCAATCTGAAGTGGTTTCTCTATAAACTTAAGTTTCTCATTTACCTCTATGTCCTGAAGAGGTATTACTAATGATTCGTCTGCTAAGCATTTCTTGATATTACATACATGAAATACATCATGTATTCTTGCTATTTCCTCTGGCAGTTGTAGCTGATAAGCTACTGGTCCTATTCTTCTAATAATCTCAAAAGGTCCAATATACCTGGGGCTGATATAACAACCATCCAAAATATTTTCGACACCCTAATATATTTTAAAATGTCCCTATACGTCCTAAAATACACCCCATATACGTATAATAGCCCTAAATACCTTTAATTTTATAAAATAAAAATAAAAAACAAGATTTAAAGGGCCGTCGCGGGGCGCAAAGACCCCCGTGAATTGCTACGCGGGCCGCGACATCTCCAATCTCAGGCGAGCTCCCAGGCCGCTACGTAGCAGCCTCGTGTCATGCCTAGTGGCCGAATCAGCATAGCTTGGGCCTACCTTAGCTAGCCTCGCAGGCCGTGAAGGCCGTGAAGGATTGCTACGTGGGGCGCGACAAGGTCCGAGATCAGCACTATATATAGAGGTTGTTGGCTTCAGTTCACAATTCGTTCCAAATCTCTTTCTCTCTCAAAATTTCTGAATAGTAGGCATAATCTCCGGGTATAATACCCCCTTAAATAACGAAGTTCTGCCCTGTTGTAAGTATCATAACCCCGATTACGTATTAGATACGCTGCCCAATTGATCCAGGGTTCCGTAACGGCTGTCGTGGTTTTGCCCGACGTAGTCGTTGGAATACCGTCTCGGGGAGGGTATTAGTAATGTAAATATTGGGTTATTATACTAACACGTGTGCATTTGTGTAATTTATAGATAATCTCCAGGAAACCCTTAAAGAAAACCTAAGACATCAATGTGAGTAATCTCCTTTTGTAAACTGTTTTTACAAAACCTTAAATGTTTTACAATGTGATTAAGCAGTGATTGAGTCTTTGTAATCTTCAATTATTACTGGTATGTTGGGGTTTTGTTTACAAAATGTGGAAAACGTTACCATTGGACAAAGAGTTAGCCAATGTGTAATATGACCCACCAGTCAGGATTGACAGTACTGAATGAGTAATTGTGTAGATATAAACATTGTAATCGCTCTCAATACTGCAAATCAATAAAACTCTTCTTGATTAAACTAGGATTCACTCACCAGTATTTCCCACTGAAAAAATGTTTTTAAACACGTTTCAGGTAACAAAATGTGAAAGCCAACTAGAAGCCAGCTGGACAGCACTGAAGGCTTGGAAAAGTGGCTATAAAAGTTACCTAAATAAAGAAGATATTTTATTTCAATAAAATGGGATTTATCCCTATAAATCAGTTTGTAATGAAAACTTGGGTTTTATCCCAATATACTTATTTATATAAAATATGGTATTTTACTCTGATAAAATATTTCCTAACTACGGTCCTGATGTAATTTCCGCTGCCAAATTGATAAACACCGATACCACCAATACTGATGCTCGCGGCCGCCCATTCCTGGGACAGATAGGGGGCGGGGTTTGCGACAGAAGGTGGTATCAGAGCTAAGCCACTGATTCAGCCACAGAAGTGTTCTGCTGACACCAAAAAGTTATCTAAAGTATTAGGAAATTTTCTACGGAACTACATGCATATTTGTATTTTATTGTTTTGTGTTATTTGACTATTTGTTAGTTTACAGTATGAGCGACCAAGGACCTTCCGACGCGTAACGTCAGTTGTCCAGCTCGCCTAGGAGCGAAGGCACCTCTTCACAGCCTGCCCTCTCAGGTATTCTACTGACAATGAAGAAGGGATATTCGTGTTTAAGGCTCAGTCTGAAGAGCCATTCCCTCCTAAAAAGAGAGGATGGTTCAGTAGGGGAGCACATGAACGTAGGAAAAGAATGAAAAAGTTGCAACAACAGAGAGCCCTAGCAGCCGCTAAAAGAGAAACAGATGCCCACACCCAGGATATGCTTAATAGAAGGCTAGCAAATTTTCATATCCTAGCAACCACAGCTGCCGACCCTAACCTGGAACAACTTATAGCACCCCAACCATTACCACTATTCCTCGCTCAGCCAATGGAAATAGAAAACAATCCATAAAACCAAGTCCAAATGCATGATTTCAACCCAGAAGAGATACCTAGGGTACCAGCACCCAAACCCTTAGACCCAGACTACGACCCGTGGCTAGATGAGCTTAGGGATTACCAGCAACGCTATCCAATCCCAGAGGACGAACCCTTGCCGAATCTAGCAGCCTATCAAGGTTTGGATCCTCTAGATCCCTACTACGATAATGACCAATACATTAGGGAAATTTTAGCGAATCCATACCCGTACCAGGAACCCATGCCCCAGTACCCAAACCCAGCCCCATCACCTGCACCCCTAATGAGTGCAGAAAATGTGCAAGAACTCCGAACTTTCGGAGAAGAGATTTTAGAAAGTAGTGAGAGAATGAGGCAGGTAGGAGAACGACTCGTCTGGAAGTATGACGAGCGTAATATGGAGTTCTGGATGAATCCATATCAGTGAAGGTGATGGTGAAAATAGTAATAATAATAATAATAATAATAATATATAATATGTGTGTGTGTTGAAAAAAAATCTAGATAATAACTACGGATGCCTACTAGTAGTGTAATTTCAATTTCAGTTGTATTGTAATTTTAATTTCCAATATCAGTTTTTATTAGATGCATAATATAAGAAAGAGTAAGTCGCAATGCTTGACGTTTTTGATCAACATGTGTGTTGTGTGATTGGTTGTATTAAATTTTATATTGTGATATTAATACGTGGTAAATTTTTAAAATTCAGATGGACAACGAAGTGAACCAGGAAAACCAGAATGATAATAACCAGAACGACAATAACCCGAATAATGACAATCCTAACAATGATAACAATGGAAACCAAGCGGATAATAGTGCCATTCAACACATAGTGGCACAAGGGATAATACATGCAATGCCATTTATTATCAAAACAGTTAAGGAAGCGGATAATAAAAGTAAACATAGCAGTAAGCGACCAAATGAACCAGATCACAACGTAAACAACGGACCCGTACTTCAAGTGCCCACTCCCGAAAGAAGAAGAACCATGTCTTATGGTTGTTCTTATAAAGAATTCTGGTCCTGTAAACCAATAGAAAAGACTGAGGCAGTCTTAAAAATAAGCAAGTGTGCGGAAGAGGATAAGAAAATGTTTGCTTCAAATCTGTTTAAGAACTCAGCCTTAGAATGGTGGAACACTATCCTCCAGTCTAGAGGAAGTGATAGAGTTTACAATATGGAATGGGAGGAATTTAAGAACATGGTGGAAAGGAAATTCTGCCCTCCCAATGAAAAAGAACAGATAGCAAATAAATTCCTAAACCTTAGGATGATTGGAGTGGACAGTAAGGGATACACTACATTATTCTTTGAATATGCTAGAATAGTGCTAACCCTTGCTTCACCTGAACCAGTATTAATCTCTCGTTACATCTGGGGATTATTCAGTGAGATTAGACATGTAGTCAAGGTAGCTAGACCTCAAACCATAGAGGAAACTGTAGAACTAGCAAACACCTTGACAGATGAGTTAGTACGTACACGAGAAGAGGATCAAAGGAAGAACCTAGCTCAGAGGCTTACCCAGGAATTCCGTTTTGGAAATTCCAACCGTGGGAAAAATGTAGGTGCTACTTCTGCACCGTATTGCAAGTATTGCAAAAGGAAGCATTTTGGAAGATGCACCATCTATTGTAACTTTTGCAAAATATCTGGACACAAGGAAGAAGACTGCAGGGAAAAAACTTAACAATAGAATCTGCTACAACTGTGGAGAACAAGGCCACATCAAGCCAAACTGTCCTAAACTAGCTCCAGCTACGAACAACAAGACTACTAAAAATGCTAGAGCATTTGTTCTGACGGCAGATGAAGCCAAGATGATTCCGGACATGATAGCCGGTACATTTTTAGTTAATGATGTTTTTTCTAAAGTATTATTTGACTCTGGTGCAAACCAAAGTTTTATTAATACTTCATTTTGCAAAATTCTCAATCAACCATTAACTAAACTCCCATAAGAATGTCTAGTAGAAACAGCGAATGGAGAAACCGTTAGGATTTCTGAAATCTTGCAGGGAGCAAGAATAGAATTTTTAAATCAAAAGTTTATTGCAAACCTTTACCCAATGGATTGGTTAATAACCAATAAAGCCAGTATTTTATGTGATCAAAAGTCAATTCAAGTAAATTCACCAAAGGGTGAACAGATCACAATTAAAGGAGATAAACCATCTAGATCCATAAAATTTATCTCTATGATGAAAACAGCAAGTTGTATAAGAAAAAGGATCTATAGTGTATTTGATTTCTATAATCACTAACACTAAAGGAAAAGAACTAAAAGATATTCCAGTAGTATCTCAGTTTCCAGATGTGTTTCCAGAAGAATTACCAGGACTACCGACGGACAGGGAAGTTGAGTTCAGAATCCATCTGCTACCAGGGACAGCACCGATTGCCAAAGCACCTTACCGTTTGGCACCCGCAGAAATGCAGGAACTAAAGAGACAATTAGACGAATTGTTAGAGAAAGGATTCATACAGCCAAGTTCATCGCCATGGGGAGCACCGATTTTATTTGTTAAAAAGAAAGACAGATCGATGCGTATGTGCATTGATTACCTTGAATTGAACAAGGTCATGATTAAGAATCGGTATCCATTACCGAGAATCGATGATCTGTTTGATCAATTGCAAGGAGCTCGATTTTTCTCTAAAATTGATTTACGCTCAGGATATCATCAATTAAAGGTACAGGAAGTCGACATTCCTAAAACCGCATTTAGAACAAGGTACGACCATTATGAATTTACTGTCATGCCATTTGGTTTAACCAATGCCCCAGCCGCATTTATGGACATGATGAACCGAATACGTAAGCCATATTTGGATAAATTCATAATTGTCTTTATAGATGATATTTTCATTTATTCTAAGAGCAGAGAGGAACATGCAAAGCATTTGCACGCACTTCTAAGTTTATTGAGAAAGGAAAAGCTTTATGCAAAGTTTTCAAAGTGCGAATTTTGGTTAGAACAGGTACAGTTTCTTGGACATCTAGTCAATCATGAAGGAATTCATGTAGATTCCACCAAGATCGAGGCGATTACCAAATGGAAATCCCATGAGTCACCAACCAAGGTTAGAAGTTTCTTAGGATTGGTCGGTTACTATAGAAGGTTTATTCAAGATTTTTCTAAGAATAGCCATTCCCTTAACTAAGCTAACCTGTAAATCTGTTAAGTTTGAATAGGGACCAAAACAGGAAGAAGCTTTTAGAATTCTTAAGCAAAGATTAACCAACGCACCCATACTAGCGTTACCAGATGGAACTGAAGACTTTGTAGTCTATTGTGACGCTTCTAAGTTAGGTTATGGATGTGTGTTGATGCAACGTCAAAAGGTTATAGCTTATGCATCTATACAACTTAAGAATCATGAAGGGAATTATTCAACCCATGATCTAGAATTAGTAGCCATAATTTTTGCCCTTAAGATTTGGAGACATTACCTTTACGGTAGTAAGTTTACCATTTTCACAGATCATAAGAGTTTAAGGTATGTTTTCGGACAAAAGGAGTTGAATATGAGAGAAAGACGCTGGATGGAGATACTTAGTGATTATGATTGCAATATCCAGTATCATGCAGGAAAGGCAAATGTAGTGGCTGATGCTTTAAGTCGAAAGTATCATGAAAAGACAAAAAGAGTGTGTTCTCTTAAATTAAATCTACAAGTAGATTTAAATGAGCAAATTAGAAAAGCACAAGAATCAGTAATCAAGGATGATACTGAAAACTTAAAAGGAATGATTAAGGAATTAGAACAAGGAACATATGGAATTTGGAGATTCCATAAGAAAAGAACGTGGATACCTAAATTAGGAAACCTACGCCACCGTATACTAGAAGAAGCCCATAAGTCTAGGTATACGATGCATCCTGGAAGTGATAAGATGTATCAGGATTTAAGAAAGAATTTTTGGTGGATATGAATGAAGAAAGACATAGCAGCCTATGTTTCTAAGTGTTTAACGTGTTCACAAGTCAAAGCTGAACACCAGAAACCCTCAGGTTTATTGCAGCAATTAGAAATGTCAGTTTGGAAATGGGATTTCATAACAATGGATTTTGTTACCAAATTACCCAAAACAAGAAAAGGTAATGATACAATCTGGGTGATTGTAGACAGGCTAACCAAGTCAGCACATTTCCTACCAATGAAGGAAGCTTTCAGTATGGAACAATTAGCTAAGTTGTATGTAAATGAAATAGTTTCATTACATGGAATTCCTTTATCAATTGTTTCTGATAGGGATAGCCATTTTACCTCTCATTTTTGGACAAGTTTCCAAAAAGCGATGGGAACCAAGTTGAATCTAAGCACAACTTATCATCCTCAAACGGACGGACAAAGTGAAAGGACAATTCAGACAATGGAGGACATGCTTAGAGCTTGTGTAATTGATTTCGGAGGTAATTGGGACGATCACTTACCATTAATATAATTTTCTTATAATAACAGTTATCACACAAGTATCAATGCTGCACCATTCGAAGCACTTTATGGACGAAGGTGCCGAACCCCAGTCTGTTGGGCAGAAATTGGGGAAAAGAAAATATCTGGACCCGAGATAGTCTATGAGACAACAGACAAAATCATTCAAGTCAAGGAATGACTGAAAACAGCACGTGATCGACAAAAGAGTTATGCTTATAACAGACGAAAACCTTTGGAATTTCAGGTTGGTGACAAAGTATTGTTAAAAGTCTCTCCTTGGAAAGGAGTAGTCAGATTCATCAAAAGGGGAAAGCTAAGCCCCAGGTATGTTGGACCTTTTGAAATTATTAGAGGAATAGGACCTATAGCCTATCAGCTACAACTGCCAGAGGAAATAGCAGGAATACATGATGTATTTCATGTATCTAATCTCAAGAAATGCTTAGCTGATGAATCACTAGTAGTACCTCTTAAGGATATAGAGGTAAATGAACAACTTAAATTTGTAGAGAAACCTCTACAGATTGAAGACAGGAAAGTTAAGAACCTCAAACACAAGAGATGCAAAGGAAATATGGGAGCTTGAATCAGAAATGCAAAGGAAATATTCACACTTGTTCCAGTAGATCTCGAGGACGAGCTCTAAAACAAGGTGGGGAGGATATAACAACCCTCCAAAACATTTTCGACACCCTAATATATTTTAAAATGTACCTATACGTCCTAAAATACACCCCATATATGTATAATAGCACTAAATACCTTAAATTTAATAAAATAAAAATAAAAGCAAGATTTAAAGAGCCGTCGCAGGGCGCGAAGACCCCCGTGAACTCCTACGCGGGCTGCGACAGCTCCAATCTTAGGCGAGCTCCTAGGCCGCCACATGGCAGCCTCGTGTCATGCCTAGTGGCCGAATCAGCATAGCTAGGGCCTACCCTAGCCAGCCTTGCGGGCCGCGAAGGCCCTCAAGGATTGCTACGCGGGGCGCGACAAGGTCCGAGATCAGCACTATATATAGAGGTCGTTGGCTTCAGTTCACAATTCGTCCCAAATCTCTTTCTCTCTCAAAATTTTTGAATAGTAGGCATAATCTCCGGGTATAATACCCCCTTAAATAATGAAGTTAAGCCCCGTTGTAAGTATCATAACCCCAGTTACGTATTAGATACGCTGCCCGATTGATCCAGGGTTCCGTAATGGCTGTCGTGGTTCTGCCCGACGTATCGTTGGAATGTCGTCTCGGGTAGGGTATTACTAATGTTAATATTGGGTTATTATACTCACACGTGTGCATTTGTGTAATTTATAG